>JADRCD010203237.1:1332-45630 GCA_019843815.1 Montemys delectorum
TATCTATCTATCTATCTATCTATCTATCTATCTATCTATCTATCTATACACATTACTTTCTTCAGACATCAAATGAAGTGGTGAATACCTAGCCTGTTAGTGGGCTTCTTTCTCTCTTTTTTTTTTTCTCTTTCCTTTTTTTATTCAGTACAATGTAACAAGAACAGGGGACATTAGTATAGTCTGATACAGAAGGAAAAATGGGATAGAGCTGTAAAACATTCTTCATTCGCCTACTAGCTTAGCAAACCGTATAAAATAGGAAACACACAAAGGGTAGCAATGCGTTTCTATCATCCTTGTGGAGACTGAGAAGCATCTAACCAGCATCTATCGAAGCATCATATCATTGCATTTAGCAAAGCCAAATATCATCACAGTAGGAAAGAATGTAGGCTGGCAGAGGCCACTCTTCCTCTTTTTAACACATCCACAAATACTGCCATGGAGATTGCCTTCTCAAGTTTATATGCTCTGAATTATCTTTGAAAGCCCTCATCCTAGGTACCAGTACCTTATACATTTGTAGATTGCATTTCTAACCCATGATCCTTGGATGGAACACGGACAAACTCTGGAGATTCACCAAACAGTACATATCTGTATTTTGTACTCATAAGAAAGACTTGCCATCGGTGGGCATAAATTGGGATAAAGTGATGACCAACATCTGTGTTGTGATGGAGTTGCTTTCTGAACATATGAGTTATGGATTTTTTTAACTTTTTCCTGGCTTTACTTTTTCCTGGTTTACGTAGAAGGAAGAACCACCTCTCATGGAGAACCAGTAACTGAAAGAAACCCAGCCCCAGAGATGCCCATCAGTAGCAAGGGCAGCAAAAGAATAGAAATCTGAGAATATGACTAGAGTACGAAATGGCTTCTGCTAATTAGCTAAATACAAATTATGAGATTCATGGCACACACCCGTAATCTCAGTACTTGGGGGAGGGGTAGAGGAAGGATACCTGAACTTCAGAGCAAGTTTCAGACTTATCCTGTGATAATGAGACTTGCAAAACAACAAAAACAAAAACACAAACACAAGCACAAAAAGAACAAAAAAAAAGAGACCAAGACAAAAAAGGCAAATTAAATGATATTGCACAAAAAATATGAATTTACCCACTCAACACTTAGTACATAAAATAAATGGAAACTCTATTGCTTCATGGCCCCAAGTAATCATTTCTTAAGACATAACTCACTATTGACATTAATTTCAAATAATTGGTGTTTTATTTTCTATTGAAAGCCATGCCAAGATAATTCTCATACATTGCCTATTAAATAGGGGATCCTCTAAGTTTGACGATTACATCATGTAAGAAACAGATACAAAGTAAGCCTCTTATACTTCTAGAATTTTTAACTCTGCAAAGGAGGTACTGATATTGTCTAGACAAAGAATATTCTGGGGGCTGGAGAAATGACTCAGCAGTAAAGAGCCCTGGCTGTTCTTCCAAAAGGTTCTTGTTCCATTACCAACATCCTCATAGTCGCTCATAAGTATCTATAACCATTGAGCCAGGGATCTACCCTTGTCAGGCCTCCGTAGGCAAAGGCACACATGTGGCACAAAGACATACCTGTGGACAAAACACACATATATGAAAGATATTACAAATAACATTCTGCTATTTGAATATAGGATAGCCTACAAAGGCCCACATATTAAAACCTTGATCCTTGTTGGCTCGATAGGAAAGTGGTGTGTGAATGAGGCCTAGTGAGAAAAAATTAGATCAGACAGGATAGGCATATGTAGATTCTCCTGAGACCCTGTCTACTTCCTGACTGTTCTGGCTGGTTTTGTGTGTCAACTTGACGCAAGCAAGCCAGAGTTATCACAGAGAAGGGAGTCTCAGCTGAGGAAATGCCTCCGTGAGATCCAGCTGTGGGGCATTTTCTCAATTAGTGATCAAGGGTGGGAGGGCCCCTTGTGGGTGGTGCCATCCCTGGGCTGGTGGTCCTGGGTTCTATAAGAAAGCAGGCTGAGCAAGGCAGGGGAAGCAAGCCAGTAAGGAACATCCTTCCATGGCCTCTGCATCAGCTCCTGCTTCCTGACCTGCTTGAGTTCCAGTCCTGACTTCCTCTGGTGATCAACAGCAGTGTGGAAGTAAGCTGAATAAACCCTTTCCTCCCCAACTTGCTTCTTGGTCATGATGTTTGTGCAGGAATAGAAACCCTGACTAAGACACTGACCATACATTTGCTCCCTGATTTCCATGATGCAAACCATTTACTTTACCACTTATGTTGAGCCCAAAGCACAACAGACTCAAGCAGTTGTGGAGCAAAATCTTCCCAACTGTGAAGCAAAACATATATTTTTTTTTGACTTTTAAATTGATGACCTCAAGCATTTTGTTACCACCACAGAAATATGGTAAAGACCTACTGTTATGAATAGTGCTTTAGTGTCTCCTTTAGTTGTTCTTGTAAGGGTGATTTTCTTTTTGTCTCTTCTTCTACTATGATTTAATCAATAATATTGTTAAATCAAAACCAGTAGCATTGTAGAATATATAATATCTAAATAAAATATGTAACAGGAGCATAACTAGCTAGAGCAGAAAATATATACTTATGGCCTTTCACGCTCTGTGAATATAGTAAGCTAGATGCAACTCTAATTTAGAGGCCTGTAAATTATGTCTCCTATCCTGTCTGTTCTTGAATCGATGCCTCATTTATTTATACTGTATTGTGATTATAGTTATGCCTATTGATAACTGCTACTCCCCTTTCGTTCCCTACAAATCTTCTAATATACTTCCTCTGAGGCATACTTTGAAGAAAATGAGGGTCTCCACATGAGAACTATTATTAATCATAATAAATTTTTAAAAAATCAGGTTTTCTCAATACCCATGCTTAAAAGGGCTATGCAAGCCAGACAGTGGTGGCACACGCCTTTAATCCCAGCACTTGGGAGGCAGAGGCAGGCAGATTTCTGAGTTTAAGGCCAGCCTGGTCTATAGAGTGAGTTCCAGGACAGCCAGAGCTACACAGAGAAACCCTATCTCAAAAAAACAAAAACAAAAACAAAAAAAATAAAAAACAAACAACAACAACAACAACAACAGAAAACGGCTATTCACATTTCTCTTTAATGTTCACGGGTTTAATTTTTATTTAATTATGTATATGTGTGTGTATGTTTGTATGAAGGTATGTGCACATGAGCATACATAATAATGGCACTCAGCAGAGGCTGTCAAATTCTCTGGAGATGGACTTACAGGCACGAGACTTAGCTGCCTTGTGAGGGTGCTGGGAACCAAATTGGGGCTGTCTGTAAGAGTAGTTATAACCATTTGGATTTTCCATAACCCAGCAGCTTCCCAGTAATGACTCAGGGACCTTTAATTAATTATGAAACCTTTAGGCCATAGCTTAAGTTTGTTCCCAGATAGCTCTTGTACTTAAGTTAACCCATTTATATTAATCTACGTCCTGCCATGTGGCTCATTACCTCTCCCCAGCTTCATACAACAGATCTCCTCTGTATCAGGCTGGCACATCCAGTGCCTGACTCTTGCCCAGAGTTTGTTCTCTCCCTGACAGTCCCCCTTTCCTCTTCTGACTCAACTATGGACATTGTGGCTCTTTATGAAACCAATCAGAAGTTGATGGAGGGTGTGTTTATGGGCTATGATGTAGCCATATGAAGAACAATACCAAAGTCCAGTCTGCACTCTACTCTCTGCCAGCAGAGAGATTAAGCATTTGAATAATACAAACACAATCTTTACACGGTGCACAAAAAAAAAAAAAAAAAAAAAAAAAAAAAAAAAAAAAAAAATCCCCCAGCAAGCAGTAAGTGCTGTTTTCCTATGAGCTATCTCTCTAGCCCCCCAAGTTTCTCTTCATGAATACTCCTAAGCACACAGCTTTTCAGTGGAGAATAGCGCCTATGCAACTCATTAATTCATTGTTTCCCAAGAATGCAGGAGATCAGTCTTCCTCTTAATCGCCACGCCCTGACACTAGAACTTCATAAAATTACGGAGTTTGGCCCTAGTTTTGAGTTCATTGAGTGATTTCACATCTATTAGCCGCCATTCTATATAACTTGGGGGCCTCCTTTTAAAGTTGTTTGGATTCATTTTTGGAACTAGGAAATGAAATGTAGAACTCAAATCTTCATTTCTGTGATTAATGTATCATCATGAACATGTGCCTAATTAACGGATTTCCTTTCATTTTTTTTTCTTTCTTTTATTGTATATTTTCTTTATTTCCACTTCCAATGTTATCTCTTTTTCCGACTTCCCCTCCAGAACTCCCCTCTCCCATACCCCCTCCCCCTGCTTTTATGAGGGTGTTCCCTCACCTACCCACCCACCCACTGCTTCCTCCCTGTCCTGGCATTCCCCTACACTAGGGCATCGAGCCTTCTCAGAACCAAGGGCCTATTCTCCCATTGATGCCCGAAAAGGCATATGTCTGCTACATATGCAGCTGGAGCCATGGTTCGCTCCATGTATATTCTCTGGTTGGTAGTTTAGTCCCTGGGAGCTCTGAGAAGTCTGGTTGGTAGATATTGTTGTTCTTCCTATGGGGTTGCAAACCTCTTCGGCTCCTTTAGTCCTTTCTCTAACTCCTCCAATGTTTTGCTGTGGGCATCTGCCTCTGTATTTGTCAGGCTCTGGCAAAGCCTCTCAGGAAATAGCTATGTCATGCTACTTGCTTATAGCAAGCACTTCTTGGCATCCACAATAGTGTCTGTCTTTGGTGACTGTATATGGGATGGATTCCCCAGGTGGACCAGTCTCTGGATAGCCTTTCCTTCAGTCTCTTCTCCACACTTTGTCTCTGTATTTCTTCCTGTGAGTATTTTGTTTCCCCTTCTAAGAAGGACTGAAGCATCCACACTTTGGTCTTCCTTCTTCTTGAGCTTCATGTGGTCTATGACTTGCATCTTTGGGTATTCCGAGCTTTTGGGCTAATATCCACTTATCAATGAGTGCATACCACGTGTGTTCTTTTGTGATTGGGTCACCTCACTCAGGATGGTATTTTCTAGTTCTATCCATTTGGGTAAGAATTTCATGAAGTCATTGTTTCCTTCTTTCTTCCCTGGTCTTCCTTGCACCTCCCAATCTAGCTACTTCCGTATGTTCCTGGCTATCAGTTTCTCTATATGTCTTTCTGCTTACGAGTAACTATAACCAGAGAAAGTAAGCATACTGCATGATATAAATAGAGAAAATATCTATGCTCAGAAAAACAAATGACCAGTTTGTTCATTTTGTGGAGAGCTTTATCTCTGTTGCTCTTTTTTTCTTTATCCCTTTTTTTCTGTCTGACCTTTCATAGTCCTAGTTTACTGGATTCCCTTAAAAAGTTACAGATCTTAGTGCAGACTTAGAATCATTTCTCTTTAGTGGTCAGCTTGAAATTATTTGCAAAATAACAGATAGAGATACAGCTTCACAAAGGAGGAGAAATTTTGAGATAAGTAGTTATTTTAAAAGCCATTTCAATTGCTATGAATGGAATGTGAGGGTTTTTATGTATTCAACCAGTATTAGTAAAAGGACTATATCAGTTTCTTACTCAAAAATCTTATAATCAATTTCTACTTTGTGTTCTAGAACAATGCCTATGAATTAAACATACTTGTGCATTTAAACCATATTAACTTAGGTACCCTGAAGTTTTAAATATTGATTGTAGCTGTACAAAGATTCAAGATAAATGAAGATCAGATACAAGAAAAATGAACTTGTTCCTTAAAATTCTTAGTCTTGTACCTCTGCATATAACAAGTTCTTGTGAAATACAGGAAATACCTATTACTTCAGAGAATACAATCACTGCTATCAATGAGATTTGGTCCATAATATTTCACAGTAATATTAGATTCCATTTTAAAACATTTAAAGGTTCTTTAAGAATAACATATGCAAGTTAGAATTGAAGTGTCGTATGTTCTTATTATATATCTTATGTAGTAGGTTTAATACTAGCAGATTTGGAATCCTATAGTCTTCAAGGATGAACACTATACAGCAAAGATATCTTTAATTTTTTCGAAATGCAAATTACAGAAGCACTTATTTAGCTCATCTACATTTCTTTTAAGGAGAGTGCATTTTGCCAGTAAAGCAAAGAATAATGCCAATGACTAAGAGCTGGTGTCCAGTTTCACCGCAGTGCTGATCATGTTAGAGTCTTGTGATGGGTAGCCATGGCTATCAACTTGGCATAGATCAGAAACATGTAGAACAAATGCTAGGCATGTCTGTAGGGATTTTCCAGAGATCTGACTGAGTTGGAAAGATCTTCCCTAAAGATGATCAGCATTGTTCCTAGATAAGATCCTAGATGGAATAAAATGGAGAAAACAAACTCATCAATGTTCATTGCTCTCAGTGCTCTAACTACAAACTCAATGTGACCAATGGCTTTATCTCATAATGTGAACAAATTCAGACCTTGGCAATTCAAAATACAGCTATTTCCTCATGGGTTGCTATTTGAGTTTGGTTTCAGGCTATCTATATGCACATCTCTTATATTTTAAAGTTATGGAATCACAACATACTTACAAAAATTAAAAGTAGACAAAATTATTTGTAGTATGAACAGTTTAATCTTATCTCTGACTAGCTTACAAATAAATGAGACTCAGACTATAATTATTTTATTTAGCTTTGACAATTACTGGAGTCACTCCTCTAATCTACTCTTATAACTGCTGCCCTGGCTCTCTCCCTAGCAGTGTACCGCAGACACTCACTGATACTCCTGGCCATGTGCTCATTCTTCTTCTCCCCTCGTGGCCGCTTTCTCCTCCTTCTCCTTCTTCCTCTTTTTTCTCTGTCTCTCTCCTTTTCCAACCAGGTCACTCCAAACCCACCTACCTCTGGTCCCTCCAGTAATTGGCTATAGCCAATTTCATTTAACCAATAGTTTTAGATCAAGTAACAAGGTTTGCCTGACATAAGCTTGTAAGCATGAGAAGTCATCCATGGACCTAGACCTTCTGGTATAGAATTTAGCATTACAACACACACACATAGCAATAGACCAAACCTCAACGACTATTCTTTGGGAAGCATATCTCCCATATTTTTGCTTCTTATTTCAGTCCCTTAAGGATGACAAGATCCCTTGGTCCTTTCTATACAAGGTGTGGCCTTCTGTTTAAAGTGTGTGTAGAAACAGGTAGAACAAGGCATGCTGTCTTATTTCCTTTTCAGCCTTAAACAATAGATACTGTACATCAGAATATAAACCTGTGAGCCAAAACAGCAGCTCCATCGCAATCCACACTCATGGGATTTTTCTTTCTTTTTCTTTTTTTAAATCTCATCCTATAACAATGCTGCCCTGCTGTGAACCTTGGCTCACAGAATCAATTGATCAGGACTTGTGGGGTGTCACCAAGACTGAAGTGGAAATCAAGGAGTCTCTCTGGGCCTAGCCTAGTCCTCTGCATATATGTTGTGGTTGCATAGCTTGGTGTTCGTCTTAGACTCCTAACAGTGGGAGTGGAGACTCCCCCTGGTTCTTCCTTTTGCCTGTTTTGGGGACCCTTTCCTCACAATGGGTTGCCTTGTCCATCCTTGTATTAGGAAAGGTGCCTGATCTTACTGTAAGTTGTTATGCCATGTTTGGTTGACATCTGTGGTCGTTCCACACATTTCTGAAGGGAAATCAAAGAAGAATGGATCTGGGGGTGAAGAGAGGTAGTAGGGAGGGGCTGGAAGGAGAGGAAGGAGGGTGACCGATGGTAGGAATATAACATATGAAAGAAGAATAAGTAAATGAATAAATAAATAATAAGAAATAAACAACACTGCCCTGATTTTATAGTGAGAACCATAACTGACAAAATTGTCCCATGTTTACTTAATGTCTCAATATTTCAAAACACTTACACCCCTAGTGTTATCCCATTATTGTAACTTCACAGTCTTGTTACCCCAATGTTTGCATTGACCTCGTGTCATAACAGCAAACCATCCATGTATCTTCTTAATAGAGAGTTCATGGAAATCAAGTTGGGGGTCCATAGATTCCTGAAATACCCCTGCCACTCACTCAACTTATAGGCTGATGGAGCACAGAAGTTAAAATAAATTTCCCTTAGAATTTCAAGATATAATTTCATCCTTTGGTTTTCAGTGATCATCTTTCCTCATGGAAAGTCTGAGGTTCACATATTTTAATATTTATTATCTCACAATTTCTCATTTAAGGATTTAGTTCTTTCCTTCATCCTCAGCAGTTTTGTGCATATGTATCTTGAGTTGAGTCTAGTCAGTAGAGTGCTGTGTTGATTAGTACAGGCTCCTAGTTCATTGTATCTGTGTTTAAATTCTAACTCCAATATCTACTATTTGCCTGAAGAAAATGTTAAAACAGTCTTTAAAGGAGTTGGGCATAAGAGAAAACATGTACATTTTGAGGCAAAAACATTTTTTATTATTATTATTACTATTATTATTATTTTAAACTTTATTATTTACAATCACAAGGAAAAAAGTAGTCACACACAGAAATAAACCAGATGTGGAGAAAAACGTTATTTCACACATGTCTTACATATTAGATGCTCCAGAGGATTGGCTTGCCTAATAAACCTGGAGACATGATTGAGGGTGTTGGTCATGGAGTGTTTTGTAGATGAATTTACATATAAACTAATTTTGAATGATAAGCAACAAATTAATATGTCCTCAGGAGTGGAAAAGTGACTCTGTTTTTATCCTCAATCATAGACACCTGGGCACAGAAAGCTGGAGTTTGAAGACTTGGAACTGACATTTTTTGTTCTTCCTAGGGGAGCCCTAGCAGCACACCGGAAGGCTGCTTCACGAATACCGATTAGAAAAAGTTCCCTTTCCTATTCCAGATTCTTCCTCCCACATTTTCTGCCTCAGTTCGTATGAAATGCCTTGCTTTTACACTTAGTTTCCTGCTACGGTAGTTGACTCTCTAGCCCAGTGAGCTGCCAAAGCTTCACACACAGGAACCCTTTCACCCCCGTCATTCCTTTACTCCTGTTGCTTCTCTTGAGGACAGAAAGTGCGGAGATGAAGGATTGAATTGGAACAAGAGAAAGCATGGTAGATGAGTCTCAAGGGGGGAAATTTTAATCTAAAATTAAGGACAAAGAATATATATATATATATATCGTCAAAGTAATTCCCAAACTACAGCAGTAAAGTTCTATCAACTACTGTAGATACAGAAGATGTTCAAGAGAGAGGCTGACAGAAGATGGGTAATATGTCAAGTACTGAGAGCAGAGCACAGCTAGAGAATATGGCCTAGGATGTCAATTCATAGATAAGTTATCCAAAAATATATACATGTATTTGCCAAGTTAATTTGCTGCTTTGTTTAATGTGTGTGTGTGTGCCAACTGAATTTGCTTGTTTGTTTAATGTGTGTGTGTGTGTGTGTGTGTGTGTGTGTGTGTGTGTGTGTGTATAAAGCAGACCAAAGATAGGCATGTATGTGTGTGGAAGCCAGAGGTCAATCTTATTTGTAAGGAGTCATTCACCTTTTATATTCAGTGAGACAAGGTCTTTCATTGGGTCCTGGAGCTCACTGAATAGCTTAGTCTGACTGGCCAACAAGCCTCAGGGGTTCCCACATCTCTGAGGCCACAGCACCACTGGGTTCATATTTGTATCCGTGTGCTGGGATTGAACTTGTGTTCTCGTGTTTGCACAGCAAGTACTTTACAGACAGAACTATCTCATTATTAGTCCTTGTATAAATGGGATCATATCATAAATTGATGAAGGATGGTATCAATGTACAACGGAGTAGTAGACAGCAACTAGGATGAAGATATAATACTATGCACAATGAGAGGTACATCACATATATTCAAGCTGAATAGAACAAGAGGCAAAAGTGAATACAGAGTGGTTGGCTTTGTTAAATGAACAGGCAAACTAATTCATTCTCCCGTAAGGAAATGTTTCTTTTGTTGTTGTTGTTGTTGTTTGTTTTTTGTTTTGCTTTTGTTTTTTGATACAGAGTTTCTCTGTGTAGTCCTGGATGTCCTAGAACTCATTCTGTAGACAGGCTGGCTTCGAACTCAGAAATCTGCCTGTCTCTGCCTCCCAAGTGCTGGGATTAAAAGTGTGCACCACCACTGCCTGGCTACATGTTTCTTACTATAGCCATCAGTCACTACTATATACACCAGATTTTTAAAAAAGTAAACATTATTTTGCGCATTTTCTGGACATAAGAAATCCAAGGGAACCTTAGCTAGATATTTCTCTTGCTTATGCTTGCTTTTAACACTTAGTGGAGCTAGCACCCTCATCTACTGAAGGGTCGCATTAGTCTTCTAGCTTGAATCCTTACACACTTGCTGGCTATTTCCTAGCAGTGCCCGTTCTCGGTGATGCTGGACTTTGCATCAGCTGTTGATAACATGGGGATTAAGTACCTGGAGTAGGTAATATGAAGGAAAGAGTGACCAAGATGGGAACTACAACATCTTGTTAACCTGTTTTTAAAAACTGAGTCATATGTGTCACTTCTGCTCTGTTTACTGGACATACCAATGGCACAACACAGGGGTTGAGAACTCAGGGATTTGGGTACCAACTAGAACATTATGGTTTTTGTTGAAGACACGTTACCACATCTCATAAAAATTGAAATTGGTGTATTCTGAGTAGTTTTATGGTAAAGAAGTTGCTATTAGTAATATAAATGTTAGAAAACATTAACTTGGAAAAAATTTAGCAGGCAACTTCGTAGTCCTTCAAACCAAGTGATATATTATACAGAAAACTCATTAAAGGATTCCTTGCCAGAGGTCCCACTTTAAATATGTCCATCTTCTTTTAAATTTTTTTATTTTTGATCACGTATATACCTGTGTATCTATGTATGTGCATGGAAATACAGGTGAATGTAGAGACCAGCAGAAGGCATTAGATCCCCTGAGGCTGGAGTTATAGGAGACTGTGGTACACCCAACAGGAGTGCTGAGACTGACCTGAAACCTTCTGCAAGAACAGTTCGTGCTCTAATTGCTGAGTCATCATCTTAGCTTCTAACTATCTCAACTTTCAAATCACTTAAAACAGTGACTGTGCCTAAATAAAGAGGGACTGAGGAATGTTTATGACAGATAAGTTTTTCATATCCAGAGGTGTTCAGATGCCCTAAAATAATTAAAGTGTTTATTAATAATAATATGTGGCTTAAACTTGAAAAACTTCAAAGTATCAGCTTAGAGAATGAGTCAGTTTCTGTCGCTGGAGGCATTCAAATGTATATGCTCAGCCTACTAAGTAATCAGAATTTTATATGTAATAAGATATCTCTGTAAGAGTCCGAGGGCATGTATATCAACTCCATTAAGCCATACCTTGGGCTACAGATGACTTAAAGGTTAAAAGTGCATACTGTTCTTGCAGATGATGAAAATGTGGTTCCTAGCATCCACATCAGGCAAGGCACAACTGCCTATGAGTCTTGTTCCCAGAAGATCCAATGGCCTCCATAGATACCTAGACTCATAGGAGCACACACACACACACACACACACACACACACACACACACACACACACAGTTTTTTAACATCTTAAAAATCTATGTTTATAAGCCCTTCCTTTCTTCTACTTTTTAGTTTGGGGGCATAGTCCAGCTGCCTAAAAGGAGAAGCAGAATTTGTAAGAAGGACGGAATTGCTGTTCCTGTTAATTATGTGGTCTCTCCTAAGTGATCAGAGTTAGTCAGAACTCCATGACCCAACCTCTGAAAAGGGGCAAGATGCTCTCCCATCATTTATATGGAGAATGTATATTTTTGGAGATTTCAAACAACTCCCTATTACAGGATCCGTATTAGACCCATAAATATTAAATGAATATGAACTATAACATTAGTGTTAAATAAAATGGAAATAAAGGGTATGAAGTAATTATAGAAGCTACTCTATGATTAGCTGTACTTTCTGTTATAGATCACCCCACCCCCAGCTGTGGAGGCAGAGCATAATGAGGGAGCGACTTAGCTCTATATGAATTTTCAAAGGCCAACTTCTGTACATTAGGAATCTTCAAAGATAGAATTGTAATTATAAAGAGTTTAATGTGAGTTTATCAGTGATTGACAACACTGGTTGGTGTTGGTGACGTCATCTCGAAGCATCACTTATAATGAGTCTGAATTCTTTTCTGACCCATTTAATTAGTAATTGTGCACCCTCATCTACTTTCAAATGCGCATAATAAATTTAGCAAGGATTAAGAAGGGATAAAATATTCTTGGGTTACTACCAGAAAGAGGCTCAAGGCTTAGTAGAATTTGGCTCCATAGGTCCGTTAACCTCATCGTCGAGAAATTAACATTAATTTTCCCAGGAGCATTACAGTTTAGGAACCTCAAGGACTTTACTTATTAAAAAAGAGACAGTGAAGATGTAGGGTTCAGAGAACAGGCTCCAGAGTCTCAATTACCTGCCCTTCACTGATTGGTTGTATGACCGCAGTTTCTTCATCAGTTAAATCTGGGTAGTAATAGTCCCCAACTACTAAAGCTTCTGTGAGGATTACATTAGACATGTAGGTAAAATGTTCCAGATGGTGCTAAGCACTCAGCACGGACTAGAAGGCTGGAACCCAAGTAAGGCACAAAACAATAGCCAGAGGTCCTTCTACTTCTGGGTGAAAAGGGGGAGGCAGAGACAGGAAAATCCCTGGAATCTCATGGGTCAATTGCCTAATGCACAGAGCAGACATTGACAAGAGAGACACTGCCTCAAATAAGTGGAGGTTGAGATTCAAAACCTGAGGCTGTCTTCTGCTGTCCACACAACAGAAGTTAGCTGTCATTCTATATATTCTGAACACAGTAAAGAGAGAAAGCACAGATTTCCAAAAATGTCTAGAACAGGTTTAGAACTTGGTATATGAAGTAGACAGGCTCCTTTGTTTGAAGCCACTAAGATGTTGTCCCCAAGTCCACCTTTCTTTCATAAAATCTACACTTGAAATTTCAGAAATTTATCTTCCTTAACATTTCAATTGATTAGAAAGAAGTTATTTAAGATATAACTCCATATGATGAATGATTGACAAGCATGTTTGCTAGCTCATTTACTGTGTGTGTGTCTGTGAAAGTATATATATATATATATATATATATATGAGAGAGAGAGAGAAAGAGATAGAGAGAGAGAGAGAGAGAGAGAGTAAAGGTCAGAAGACAAGTAGTGGCTATGAATTTGTGAATTATCTGCTTCTAATATGTGGGTCCCAGGGGTCTTGCAGCTTAGCAGTAAGCACCATTTCCTACTGAGCCATCTTGTCAGAACTACATTTTCTTAAAGCCAAGATAGATTATGGATTTAAGATAGATTTTTTTAATACATTCCTAAATCATCTTTAAGAAGTTAATTATAATACATTCACTTTTTATTTCCTTGAAAGTATTAAAAACGATAACTCCTGGTTAGATCTAAGCATTCACATGACTATGGTCTAGGTAAGGCACAGACACAGATGAGCTTTAAGGTAATGGAAGAAAAATGCATTGCACACTAAGGAACAAGTTGAAATCCCATCTGTTCTTTCAGAATAGGAGGAGAGAGGATGGGTGCAGCTTTGCTGTTCCAGAGACACTAACAGATTGAAAGTGTCAATCGAGACTTCATGTGCCGCCTGCATGTTGATAGAAGAGTTTTGAGTGAGGAGGGTATGGGAAACATTGTTCAACAGACGGTAACAGCTTTTGCGAGCACAATGCTTGGAACTCTACTGTGTATTTAAGGTGAAGGAAGGATGCTAATGGAGATAGAAGCCATTTGTTTACCACAGTGACTGGGGTGGGGGGTTTCTGTTCACAACTAGAACCAGGAGGTATGAAATAGCTCGACATGTTTTTACTTAGTTTCCACTTCTCTCCCGACTCAAAATGAATGAATAACAAATAAATATTCACTCATTCAATATATTTGAATGCTTCTAGAAGCCTGCATAAATATGTTTTGATGTACCTCTGAAATGAACAAAACTTAAAGCACATGGAAATGCAAGCAGAATAGTAAGTATTGTCCCCATACTTTTGCTTGGCTCTCGCGTGTACTTTATTCATTCATTTCTCCAGCCACTCAACTCACTAAAATATGTAATTAGTGCCTGCTAGGGTAGGCAGCTAAGATATAAATAAGAAAAGATTTCAAGAAGTCATTGAAAACTTAAAATCCCAGCAATGGCATGGCTTATTTGGGAAAACAACTTACTGACTGATGATTTTGGGTCAAAGCTTCTTTTTCATTAGAGTAAGAAGTCATTTCATTAAGAAGATTGATTAGTCTTAGGTGTAAACATGATCCCACAGGTCCCACAAGCATAAGACCATAGAATGGGCTTGAGAAGAAAATAATGATAGCTAGAGGTAGTAGAGGTACAAATATGGCAATAGACTTAGGATATAATTAGATCATAAAGTATATTACACTTGAAATTTGAATAGAGATCATAATGAGGTCAGAGAAAATACTTTGTTTATTATTTATTTACCTGTTTTCAAGGGATGACCAGGTAGAAGGTAGAACATTACTATGCTTTGATTATGGCTGGCTCCATCCAAGGCTTTGTTGAAACCTAATCCTCATTATGAATTTTTTTTTTTGAGGCAGGGTTTCTCTGTGTATTCCTGGCTATCCTTGAACTCACTCTGTAGACCAGGCTGGCCTCGAACTCAGAAATCTGCCTGCCTCTGCCTCTCAAGTGCTGGGATTAAAGGCATGTGCCACCACTGCCCAGCCTCATTATGAGATCTTAGAAAGATCCCAAATGAAACCTTCAAGAGATCAATATTGTCCTCATAAACAGATACATCCATTCATACATTCATTAATGGATTTGGCTACTAATGGATCACTTCAAGGGTGGGTTTGGCTAGGTTTCTCGTACATTTCCTGTCTCTGAGCATAATAATGTCTGCTTTGGGTCACCCCAAGATGCTACCAGTGAAAAAGGTTTGCAGAGTCGAGAGGTGTGAGGCTCTTTGGAGGCAGAGCTACAACTGGTTTTGAGCTGACTGATGTGAGTGTTGAGAATCAAACCCCGGTCTACTGAAAAAAAAAAAAAAGAAATAGTTCTTGTTCCTAACTGCAAAGCCATTTCCCTAGCCCCATTTAACTTACATTTAAAGTTGGAGACGTTTTTTTATTTCATACTTATTTTAATACCTTAACTTAAAAAGCAACAGCAGCAATCATCTGTGGGCTTACCTAAGAAGATTCTTCCTTGTGCATAGTTGGTATTCTCCTGTTTCTGAGCTGGGGTGCCTAAGATGCCGTCAAGTTATTTTAACATTATGGAGAAAAATCTTACGCAAAGAACATTCATAACACGTTTGCTATCCTCGTGAGATAAAATTAGTATCGAAAACTACACATTCTTCTGTTTAGCAACTCGGAGACCTTGTTACTGGTTTCAGTCTTTAATGACGTTGACTTGTACGCGACTGATTGTGCAAAACAAGTGGCGCTCAGAAGCAAGTCTACAGGAGCTGGTTGTCGTCTTCTGTCTGTGGGACCCAGATAGCCAGCGCATCTTGTCAGGATAGGTGGCAAGAAATCTCCCTGCTGATCCAAGTTGCCAGCCAGGTGTTACTTTCCTTTAAATATCTTTATGGTCATTATCCCAACTATTTTCCACATCAAGTCCATTTTTCAATTTCCTGAGCTTCATATTCAATCGCTTAGGAAATGAGACATGCTCTCAAGTTTGATCAAAAGAAGCATGACATAAAAAGAGAGAATATTTTATATTTCTATAATGATACGCTTCATTGTCTTTGATTGCCTTTATTTTCCAGGTCAAAATATCTCTGCCATGATACTTGATTCTCTTTACCAAAAAAATATTTAAAAAAAAAAAAATGTAACGACGTATTCACTTAAAATACAATTCTGCATTTCCGGGAAGCTGTAGGAATCCAGAAACACACAGGATCTAATCTCGTTATTACTTATTTTCATAGTGATCCCGGAGTTCGTGACCCAAGTGAATGTGGCCCTGGATGCCTTAAGCAGGAACTCGCTGACTGCGCTCGATGATAACCAGTTTGTGGACATCTCGAAGAAGATCTATGACACAATCCATGATATCAGGTGTTCCGTCATGATGATCCGGGTAAGCCCACTTTCCTTGTTCTTGACTCATTTCAGAATTCCTCACCATCTGGAGTGCCTGGAAGGAGGCCAAGACGTGTTTGATTTCTGCAGTCTGACATTAGCTCTGAAAGCTGTCAGTACTTTCAAAATCCCAGGCTTTCTCCCAAGCCAGATCTGGTGCCGTTTGACTTACGTATTTGGTGATAACTCACACAAAGAGAGCACATTAACTCATAGCATATTCCCCATATGCTATGAGAAGCCACATTTTATACAGGTGTCTCATAGCATGATTAAGAGCAAAAAACAAAACGAAACAAAAAACAAAATAACAAACCAAACCAAACCAAACAAAACAAAAACAGCAAAACCCCTCAGAAATAACATGGTTGCTTTCCCTGACAAGCAAGGATGGGTCTCACTGCTTAAACAAGGTGCTCCTGTGGCCAACTCCCGCACCACACCACCCCCCTGCTCCTTCCTAGACCATAGACTCACACAATATTCTGCAAGAAATCTAACTTCTAAAGCTGATAGGAACAACACGCCCTTTAAACTTTCCAATCTCGGATTACTTTATTTGACAGAAAAAAAAAAAAAAGCTCTTTCCCAAGGGTGTGACAACAATTACACAATGCTTATACAGAGTCCCAAATTGTTTGCCTTAACTTGAATGTTAACATGTATTTTTAAGATACTATTAAAGTAAGTTATTTTTTTAAAAAAAAAATGCTTATGTAAGGAGAGGAAAGAACGTTTTCTCATGACAGTTCTACTGCAGGTGGCAAGAGAGAGAGGTATGAAATTCTTTTCCCCCTAATGTGGGAACAAGAGGCCTTTGAAAATGAGGCCAGGGTGTTAAGGGAATCTCTGCAGGGTTATTATGAGTCAGTACGGGTGTTGATCCTGTTGCTGAACTCTCGATGCTCTGTAGAACGCAGCTCGGAATTATCTCACCTGAGGTGAACAAAATCTTGAGATTTACCCAGCTGCTCATCTTTGATTAACTGCTGCACTAAGGGCTATTGACTTGGGCCTCCTGCTCCAAGACAATGAAGCAACTCACATCAAACAAAGGAATGCTGGGCAGGGCAGTGGATGCATACAGTGAGAAAGATTCAGTAGAATGTGTGAGAAAAGGATGTAGGCATGAATATAGGCCATAGGAATTAGCTGCTGCCAAGCACGGAAGAAGGAAGTTGATGAGAATATATGAAAGGCTTATTGAAAGTGTCCAGGTGAAACCCAGACGTCATAGCTTACTCTGAGCAGTCTACACAATGGAGACAATTGTGAGCCTTGTGACGAGTCAGAGGACATTCTGAAGCCTACCAGAACAAAGGGAAGGACTGTGAGAAAAAGGTTAAAGGTGTGAAGGTGCTGGACCTAGAACTTGGGACTTGGGACTTGCTGAAAGTAAACCCAGCAATGAGTATCATAGAGAGAGCCTCCAGATATATACAGAATTCCCAATTACAATGGTTAGTCGTAGGAAATTGTGCCTTTACAGTAGAAAGAATACTTGAAATCTGGCCTTTTCCTGGACCAACAGTGTGTGCAGTATGACATTCTCATGGACTGTTGGGTATTCACAATGACTGTTGGTCACTCTTCATAATGGTAAGAAGCTGACTAACTCTACAGGGTTGCCTACTCTTTGAGGTGCAATAGCTTTGATGAGTTCCATGCAGTTCTTAGTTACAATATCATCAGCGTAATGGTGACTTTACTAAGGTCCCTCAAAGATGAGGACCACGTGTATGGATGGGGAGCCTGCAAAGGTTTGGCTTTGTGATTGGATGTCTGATACTGTAATACTACTGTGTTGAAAGAGATCATTCCAAACATGTAAGTTCCCTTGAGGCAGGTTTTTCTTCCCTTTACCTATTTGCAATTGAGTAAAGCATGAAGGATATATGGGTCCCGCACACAAAAGCTAAATTGTATAACAATATACAGACTTCACAAAATGGTCTCCTCATGATCCAACAGAACAAACATTTCAACCATATCTATAAGGATGTCTGGTGAAAACAAATATTTACCAACATGTAAACTCCAGGATATAGGAGCCACATTTCCTTCAAGTTTGCCTAGGGTATGAAAAAATAAATAAGCCTTATAACCCCTTCTAGTAGATGTTCCAGTATCTACTTATTTTTTCTTATTTTGGACTCTGCTTACATATAGCAAATCAAATTACCTTGCTGTTATTTCTACATTTTCTTCCCACACAGAGGTCCTGTCTGGGGCAGGAGAATAATTTGTTGTAATTATAGTTTACAAGGAAGTAATTTCTTCTCAAGGTAAATTTTTTTTCAAGGTAAATATTTCTATTTCTGTTAACTTGTGCTTGTTTAATTTTCAACTAACTTTTCCGTCCCTTGAGGGGCTGCTAGGAGGAAAGGTTTACACTTCTAGGTAGGGTCCATCCCTGAGGCAAGTCAGGGCAGGAGCTCCAATAGAACAGAAGCTGAAGGCAGGAGCTGCTGCAGAGGCCACAGACAGGTGTTGCTTCCTGCCATGTCCCCATGGCTGGTTCAGCCTGCTTCCTGAGACTAAAGCAAATGTATTCTAATTAAATCCCCCTCTTAAGTCAAATAAAAATGGAGTTATTGTTTTAGTCAATTTATACTGCTGTTTTTTTTTTTTTTCTTCCGTTGGCTTACTTTCCCCAATTTCAGACTCAGGGACCATTGGACTAAGGACAACTCGGACGATTACTCTTAGGCCTAAATTCGCATTCAATTAGACTTTAGTTTTCTAAATGGCCACACATGCATTTGCCTGGCAGCTTCCTAAGTTGGTTCTTTCACACACCAGCTAGAAGTATGAAACGTTGAGTTGCACTCCCTCTGTGTAAATTATTAATAAACTATGTCCAAATATTGACGGAGAATCCAATCATCCTCCCTTTTTTTTCTCTCTGCATAGCCAATTGTTTAAAGACAGTTTAATATTAAAATTGCCATTTCCTCCAAGTTCTTTCAGTCTTGAGATTTCTGTTAACCCTTCATGTTCCTCCTCTAACATCTCCAATTCCTTTTTCTTTTTCTTTTTTAATTTTAATTTGTTTATTAATCGTCTTGTTTACATTTCAAATGTTACCCTCATTCCTGGTCTTCTATCCACAAACCCCCACTGCCTTCTTTCCTTTGCCTCTAAGAGGGTACTCCCACACCTACCCACCCACCCACTCCCACCTCCCTCTAGCATCCTCCTTCTCTGGGGCCTCCCCTCCCACCGATGCCAGATGAGGCAATCCTCTGCTACACATGAAGCAGGAGCCATGGACTAGCCCATGTATACTCTTTGCCAACTCCTTTTTCTAATCTGCCCTTTTCTTCGGCAGATCAAACTACATCTATTTATTTATTTCCAAACTTTGTATTTTTACCCTGGTGCTTTGGTGTAGTAGGTTATGTTGGTTACTATGACTGACACTGCATACGGATATTGTTTTCATAGTCCAGGAGCATTCTGAACCATTTGATCAACAGGTAAAGCAAAGCTGTCACATATTCTTTAGCATGTTCTTTAGTTAGCCTATGTTTTATACTGTAGCTTTAGAAAGCCAATATTAAAATCCATTCTTTATTTCTTCATTTGTTTTAAGTTTAATGTATATAGCCACATTTTAAAGAGTCTTGGGATTGTAAATGAGATTTTATAAAATGCATAAAAGTAAGCTGGAAAATGCCTTCAGTTGGGGTTAATATATAAACATATACTCGCGTGATAATGTTGGATCGAAGATGTCTGGCTAAGTCTGCAGTTTTTATGCACACTGTCATCCCTGGGCCTTCAGGTACTTCTCCACTGCCATGTCACTTCTACCCACTGTGTTCTTTTCCATACTGCCGGCACTAATGACACCAGTTCCCTGTCAACCCCAGGGAACACGTTCTTTTACTCCACAGGAGTAACTGCTGTCAAATGTGAGCTTCCTCTGGCTCTGTAGCTCCTTTGTTGGCTGTAGAGCATCCTTTTCTCTCCCCATTTGGGATTTATTAAGCACACTGAGAATGAACACCTTTTCATTTCTCGCCACTGAACAGATGTCCCGAAGTCACTTTCTCACCCAGCTCTTCACCCCACTGGGCTTCTGGCCAGGGATTCCCAGTTGAAACATTGCCCCTTTGGGAGATGCCATGACTGCTTTCCTATGTCAGGATCAGTTTATAAAGAGACCAGTTAGCAGGGAACCTCCTCAGGGAACTCAGTGAAAGACATGTTTTAAAAAGTAACTTTCACTTTATATGTAAATGTAAGCCAAACCTTGGTAGGAAGAGCTCTGTAGTAGGTCTCTTGCTGTTATCTCTAAAAAAAAGAAAGTAACATAAGGGAACCCAAAAGCCCCTGCTGGCTCCAAGCACACATAATGGCCCTCCTTGGGCATGTTTGAAGTAACTTCTGATTAAAGGAGTCGATGTGACTAGGGTAAGAAGATCCACTGAGAAACATGTTGGTTAGGGTACAGATGCAGAGCCAACAGGTGACTGCAGCTCACGCGGGGAGAAAGATGTTCATCCTGAAGTTTATCAGGGAAATGATTTCTCTCCAAACAGTAAAAGCCATAGGACTAGCGGGAGAGCCCTTTGGTCCAGGAGGGCTTTGATGCCGACATAGTTCTGCACTCAGAGCTATCTATCCGCATAAGAAATAGACTCAACTTTGTTGAATCTGTGTTCAGAACAGATGATTATTATATTGATTGAAGAAGAATACAAAGACGAAAGATGGTTACTTTGTGTGTGTGTGGGGGTGCATATATGTGTGTTCATGTGTGGTATGTATGTTTGTATATGTGTATGTATATGTGTTTGTATATATGTATGTATATGTGTGTATGTGTATATGTACGTGAGTATGTGCTGGGTTGTGTCCCGCTTTGCTGCTGGGGTACCTGGAGCGGCTCCCGCAAGCCTCAAAACTCATTCTGTGCTGGGAATCCCCTGTCCCTGTTTCTCCCAGGTGAGAAAAGCTGAGCCTGGGATGATTGCTGTGGTTCCCAGTATCCGAGTGCTACTGGCATGCTGCTGGGAGGTGGGAATTGGAATCCCCAGTCCACACTTCCAGGAGCCAGGAAAGAAGTGGGCAGGGAACCGAGTGGGTGCCAATGTGATTATTTACAACAAAGGCCTCTCTCTCCTCGTCGTCCTCCCCTATCCTTGAAAAAGAGACAGTCCTTGCTTGTCTAAAATGCTTTACGTGAATGCATACACTTTATTCAGGGTGAACCAACAAGTAAATATATTTTGCAGAGAGGAATGCCCAGGAAGGAAAGCTCATTGGCTGAATGCTTGGGGCCTATCTAGATACCTCATTAGCATGGAGAATTTCAGGTTTTTATGCAAAGTGACTGATTGCTGTGGTCTTCTCTGTGGGATGTGTCGTGGTTGCATGTTCTAGAACAGGTAGTAGGTAGTGTTAGATAGCGAGTTGGTTCCACTACCACTGTTCTCAATTCTGAGATTTATAGGGTTTGGACTCACTCAACCTTACCAGTTCTTCTGTCTGGTAGCATGGTCCACTTGCTCCACATGTATTTATGTGTATACATATGTATGTGTATATTAAATGTGTGTATGTGTATATGTGTTATTATATGTGTATGTGCTATATATGTGTATATATGTGTGTGTTTGTGTGTGCATGTGTGTTTGTGTATGTCTGCATGTATATGTATATGTATATGTCTATATGTGTGCACACATAAGGAAACTAATGTTCAACTTCATTTTTCTTTTTTTTTTTTATTTCCTATTACTTATCTGAGCCAGGGTATCTCACTAATTTGGAAATTACTCAGATACACTGACTAACCTTCAAGCCGCTTAAATCTACCTTTCTCTGCACCAGTAATGGGGTAATAGGTGTGCTCTGCTCAGCCTGGATATTTATGTGGGCTCTGGGATTTAAACTCAGGTCCTGTGCTTGCTTGTACAGTAGAGGGATCCCTCGCTGAGCCATCTCCTAGGTTTTCTTCAAGGATTGTTTTTCTTTGTTTGGGTAAAATTTTGTCTAATCTTAAATCAACTAAGTTTTTATTCTTTGTCTTAAGAACTCTCCAAAGGTGCTCACCTCCTATCTCAAATAAGAGATTTGTCTGCCCAACTGCACTCTAGGAGTAACTGTAGTAGAACTGAAAAAGCATCCCAATGAAGAAACTAGAGAAACAATTTATAGGTGACGGCTTTTGCAGAATAGGCTATTGAATGGATAAGTAGGGGGAGGGAGATAGAAAATTTTGTGTTTTAATTTTTGTAAAACCAGCGCTAGAATTTGAGGAGAAGAAAAATTCTAGAATGTGATAGCTTAAAATCTAAGAGACTTTTCGTGCTTCCTGCAGGTCACAGGCTGATGGAGTCACAGGAGGGGACTTGGAGTCATTAGGCACTGGCTTTCAGGTGTACCTGTACCGCAGGAGAAGAAAATAACTCTATGTTTTCACACCACGGGAGTCTTTAGGCTACACTGACTCCCCCTGCTTTGTAGCACAGAAACCCAAGAGGCATTCTTCTGGGCAATTGGTTGAAGAGCACTTCTCCTAATCTGTCCCCTGCTCCCTTGGGGCAGAGACATTGGTCAGCTCTCCATTCCTTCAATTTGCCAGAGTGCTTACCTGGCTGTCCTGTTGCTTCTAACAGATCCCTGAAGCTGGGACTCAGCAAAGTGGTCTTTGGGGTCTTTACTATCATTACCTCACTTGGTATCTTACAAACTGTCATGCAGACATCAACAAAATTAACATCTGCCATGTCAGCCCCCCTCCCTCCCTCAGGTTGATATTTGTAGAGTGTTTGCCACACCGTTTTACACATTTAATTATCTACCTATCACATTTCTATCTCTACAATTTACATGATGTAAAAGGAGGGCTTTTTTTAAATAGCATTTAAAAGTAGAAATCAATTTTTTTCAATTAAGTGGTTGATTCGGTTTCTACATTTTATACTTTGATGACATGTTAAAACTGAACTGCAGGGAATTTGGGGGCAAGCATAGGATGGTGCTACTTGGATATATTTTATGTTATAAAGATAATCAGATATCAAAAACTAACCTGAGAAATGTTTTCCCAAAGAATTAGAATGTGCTATCTCCTTGAGGTAAGCTCTGTTTGTTTTCTATTCCATGGTCATTAACATGGCCATGAATATGTAATTTGTCTTTACTAGTACTCTTTATTTTTATTAGTGCTCTTGGGATATCTGAGAAATTGGATCTATGGAGCTGTTTGTTTTGACTTTTTTTTTTTAAAGATTTATTTATTTATTTATTTATTTATTTTTATGTGTATGAGTACACTGTAGCTATACAGATGGCTGCTAGCTCTGGCCCCACTCGCTCTGGCATAATACACTGTAGCTGTCTTCAGATGCACCAGAAGAGGGCATCAGATCTCATTACAGGTGGTTGTGAGCCACCATGTGGTTGCTGGGAATTGAACTCAGGATCTTCGGAAGAGCAGTCAGTGCCCTTACCCACTGAGCCATCTCGCCAGCCCTGTTTTGACTTTAAAAGTACACTATTTTTGCATGTATGCATCACATTTTTATTATATTTATTCTCTTTCTCCTCTTAACTGCTTTTATATCCAACCTTTGCTGCATTCCTCCCTACAGACTTTGCATTTCTTTGTTTTAACCCACTAGGTCTTTTTTATGCTACTCATATGTTCATAAGTATGGGCTGGCCTATTGGAGCATGGTAGGCCTACCCGGGGTCTCCTGCTTGTAAGAACCTGACTCTCCATCTACTAAAGCCATCAGTTATTGAGAGTGCAGTGCTCAGATCTCATCAGAGGCACTTTTCTGTGCAGTAAATTTCAGTTAACTAAGAAATACCAAATGGTTACAGTGTAGAGAGTAAGTTATGGGTGTTGTTTTTTTAAACAAAAATCTCCATCATTCGTTTTTACCACTAAAGCCTCCAGAGATAGATGTTGGGATGAAAGCCTGCTAGATCAGGGAGGCAGAGAGAGTACTCAGCTGACCTTCCTCCTCAACTGATATTCCCCAAAGGGTGTTCTCCTTCTCCATGCTGTCTCAAAAACCCTTCAAACTAAATGTCCCTCCTTTCTACTTCTTATATATCTAACTGTCCTCTGACTTCTTCTTACTCTCTACAGCTTTTTCCTGTGTTCACTCCTTATCAACTGCTTGCTTGCTTCACTTCTTGAACATGGTTGACTTTAATTAATCCTGTTTACAATAAACAGAGAACTCTTGGATTAAAGGTGTTTGCTAGGGCTGAGCCATACCACAATGAGAAATAAGTTTTCCCAGTAAATAACCAAATCTCAAGGTTCACAGTGTGATCAAATAGCCTATAACACTTTAGTTTCTTTTTTAAGGATGACAGTTTAGGAAGCCCTATGAAGAATTGGTTTTTCTGTAATTCTTATTTTTAAAACTTGTTTGTGTGCATTGGGCACCCCTATGCAGAAAGAAGCATGAGTTTCACACGTTTGCTTGCCAAAATATGTTCGTGAATATTGAGGGCAGCCTTGGATGTTGAATCTCCGCTTTTGTCGAGTGCAGGTGCTACCACACCTGGCTTGACATGGATTTGAGGGATTTTATATAAATCAGATCTTTATGCGTCCCTCAACAAGCATTTTCCCCATTGAATAACTCCCCAGACTGCAACAAGACTTCACTGTGAACATCCGATGTTGGGTTGTGATGAGAGAGAGAGGGAGGGAGAGAGATTCTTTAAGACACAGCTTGGAGCTTGACAAAGTACAGGTTATTAATATTCTCCCTCCATTATCAGTCTCTTGGTGTAATAAGCTCTGAAAAGTCACAAAATAATCTACAAATTCAGTGATTAAAATGGATTTTATACTGTCTTACATTGCATTATTTCAGGGTGAAATCAGAAATGTAATTAAAGTCGTAAAACACAAAAATATACCATAGCAAAAAAAAAAAAAAAAAAAAAAAAAAAAAAACCTCTAACGTTAAAAAATGGCTGTAAAATACACTTAACCACTCCATAGTGGTCTGTTTACTAAAACATATAAAAGTGAAAATAAAGTCAGGGAGTTTTCCATATGTTCTGTTGTCACTGAGTTAACAGCTTGAGAATAAAATCAGCATATCTATTTTGCAAAAGTTTGTATGGACATTAATTTTAGTGGCATACAATCCATCATAATATTTAAAAAATAAAGTTCTTTGAGCACAGGAGAAGAGAGCTATGCCGATTAGATGAACAACAAAGAGTCCTTTCCAATATATTTATAGTTTAAATTCAATGAAGATAGGAATTTTAATCAAATACTAATCATACTGTTTATGCCTCACTAAATATATTGATCAAGCTTAATTTGGGGGAATTAATCTTCCTTAGTATAAAGGAAGCACTCCAGAAGGGGCTTTAGAAGAGTGAGGAGATAATAAGGCTAATAATGATGATAATAACAGAAAACACTAAGGCTTGCGTTTAGAACTATGTTTCTGTACTCTCAATGAGCTGAAACCAAGCCCACGCCGAAAGCATCTCTAAGCACCTCACCGTCTCTGAGGAGGCATAAGGAAATCATCCTGGCGGTCACGCATGCTCACCATCGGGGCAGCCAATGTGGAGGAACAGAAGAAGCACAGTCTCCCCAGCTTCAGAAACTCGTGGAGCCCGTTCCACAGGATCACCCGTCCCTGATTACAGAAGATCTGAATGTGACAGTGATAGAAGAAATCACTAGTCAAAAAGCCAGTAGGAGATGTAAATGCAAAGAGGTAGTCACTCGCCAGCTAACACACAGAGGTCAATTTTCTCCTTCAGAGGCTGTTTCTGTATTACATCGGATGCTTTCGATGTTAACTGCTAAAGAATCACACCAATCACAGAAGGCTGAAGATTGTTATTATGGTATTAGCACAATCAGGAGATCGCATGTCTAGCCTCATGTGTATTCCATAGTGGCTATGGAGTCCCAACTCTCTCCTTTAAATACACTGTGACATCAAGTTAGGTTACAAAAGTAAGGGTTACTCACACTTATTTTTCTTACTTCATACAGTTTAGTGGACCTTCTGGCTCTTACCTTTCCTCCCTCCTTTCTGTCTCCTGTCTCTCTGTTGTCCCTTGTGGTGTCTTAAATAAGAAATGTCCCTCAAAGGCTCACACATTTGAATTCTTAGTCCTGTTGGTGGTGATGATTGGGAGCCTTTAAAAACCCTAAGCGGGTGGATCCGTGAGAGAGGAAGCATGTCACTGGGAGAAGGCTTAGAGGGTTCATTTTTTCATTCTTTTCCCAGGTAGCCATCTCTGCTCTTTCTTTGTGATGCATTTTTCTTAGCTTCTTGCTCCAGCTCCCTCTTGACTACTGCCTGGCATTATGGATTCTCTTCTAGACCCTCTAAAGCCGTAAGCCAAAATAAACTCGTTCTTCAATAAGCTGTTTCTGGTCATGGCCCCTTCCTTTCTATCATTCCTTCAATCATTAAATAGCCGCTTTAATAAATATTTAAATAAATTCTTATTGGATGCCTATTGTGTGCCAATAAAAAATTCAGACAAAAAAAATGTGGCTATGTCATTAGGGATAGGAGAGACATGTACTTCATCTTGGGGAAGACACAGGGGAGAAACCATTGTTAAGGCTTCAATATGAAATATCCTCTCCAAATACTTAATAGTTGAAGCCCCTCCCCTTTTTTAATAGGTGAAAGCCTTTCACCAGTGCAATAAGACTTCATAAGTCAGACTTTCTGGAAGTGTGAGTGAATTGTGATGACTTTACATTTAGCAATGGATTAGTCTATCAGCATAGGTTTTCAGGAGGTGGAAGTATGGAAGGCTGGGTATGTTTGGAGATAGTAGATCACCAGGGGTGAATCTATGAATGTTCCAATAAACAAAAATTATCACTAAGTAACAAAAAATATCAGAAGGCCTCCAATCTAAGACAAGAATCTTTCTATTATGTAGACTACTGCTTCTTAGGACAGATTCAATGAAGTGATGTGTTCCTGGTCTGTAGGGCTGTGGATTCTCAAATGGGACATATGCTTAGGTGTATGTCAGGGTACCCTTGACACTGGCTAGAAAGGTCACAAAATACCTACTCCAACTATACTCTGAGAGACTCCCCAACTGGGGTTAGAAGTAGTAAATGCCCATGGATCTTACAAAGGTGAAGATTCAGGATAGGGACTAGGGTGTTCACTACATTTTCTTGACTCTTTGGTTATCAGAGGGAGAGATTGGGAGTTTTCTTTGTTTCCTCTGGAAATATTCTTTTAGATACCCTGTGTTGTCTCAACCTAATAATAGAGGGAAGTGAGGATGGTACCCCAACATGCTGGCAGTGGCTGGAGGCACAGACCACAAAGTAAAGTCCTTTTTTATGTAGTCATGAGTCATGATCAAAAATCTTATAAGGATTTTTGCTAAGATCTGCTTCTTAATGACTTTCACTATATCTTGAATTTTCTCAGTAGTCTTGTTTTACTTGATTTTTGCCTTGATCCCTTCTGCCCTTTCTTAGGAAGGCCTCTTGCTTCCTGTGCACTTATGAATGTTTGCTGAAAATCATTAGTCTTTGCTTGTGTGCTGCTTTCTGAAATAATTGTCTTTAAACACAGCCTACAGCTATTGATTTCTTCAGAGACATTTGTCTTGCTACAAGATGTTCTACAAATGCTGCCCTTGCTCTCTATGTTTACCTTAGAGATGGCAGGTGCCCAGCTCTCAGAGCCTCCCACAATGAAAAGAATTAAGATCATATGTGTTGTCTCTCCTAACTGTGTGTTTATTATCATAACCAGGTTTTTATCATAGAAGAAATCAATTACTTTTAGAGGTAAGTACAATTTCCTGCTTAGGTCAGAGATAAAAAGAGATGTATCCACAGGCTATTCAAAGCATTTCCTGTGGGGTTTTTTTTCCAGTGCATATTCCTTTACCTCCCTCTCCCTCTCCTTCTCTCTCTTCCCCCCCCTTCTCTCTTGTAACTCTATGCCAAGTTTATGATTAACCCAAAGCACTTTGTTAAAATCTAATAATAAACATTGTCCAATGGAAATGTTTAGAATTATACTTTATTATATAAAGAGTACATCTTTACAAGGAGAACAGTATAGGATGAGCTATGGTAAAAATTAAGTCCAACTACCCTCAGCCCCTCATCTCAATTTTTTTTCTAGCACTATTTGCTGTTTTACCCATTGTTCGACATGTTTAATATCATTTTCTCCAGCAGTGCCCGTGCATAACATAGCTTGGGTATGTGTGGTTTTTGTTTATATGTTTGAAAACAACAACAACAACAACAAAAAAAAACAAGAACAAAAAAAGAGCATTTCATGTTGATCCAAAACTTGATTTCTTATTTTTCTAATTTTGCCATAAGTCATATGTAGTGCCAGTTGCCTCAAAGTCAGCATGAACTTGTTCCCACTGTTAGTAAGGCTGCTCATTCCTGAATGTTTTCTTCTAGGGAGGAAAAGGGTAAAAGAAGGGAGCAGAAGGGAGCTTGAGAGAAAACAAAGGAAAGATGGAAACACATTTTCATGTTGAGATTCTGTTTAAATATATGGAAACCCAACGTGATGCTCTTAATGGACAATGTATTGAAGAAATCTAGTCATGAGCCCCAGAAGTACAACTGAGTTGGGCAAAACATCAAATATCTCAAGACTGTTAGAGGATTTCAAAGTCTATAAAGCTGGAGTGAGTTTATGAAGCTAACTAATGTCAAAGTCAGAATTGTAGTTCAGATCTCCTGATTCAATGAAAACAAACAAACAAAAATGTCAAGCAAAACATATTGCATAATTGCAGTCATAATTAAAGGCATTGTATCAAATACAAGACTAACAACACCAAATGTATTTGAAATTGGTGGTTAAGAATGAAATGCATCAGAAGCAGCAAGATGGCTCTGTTGGGTAAAGGTGTTTGCCACACAAACCTAATGACCTGAGTTTAGTCCCTGAAACCCCAAGTGGAGGTATGAGACCAACAGCTTTTTCTCTGACCGCCATACATTTGCAGTGTTGCAGCTTTGGAATCTGCTGGGAAAGACAAAAAAAATCAGTTCAAAATTAGTTTAAATAAATTTATTCTTCCTGTTAACAGAAGGACAGGCAGCCTTAGAGCCAGATAGCATGCAGTACGGAAGAGAGGGAAATGAAGGATTTATAAATGTGAATATCAAAGGGGTACATTACTATTATGCATAGAATCCACAACTGGGCAAGAAAATTGTGTTCTAGAAAGAAGACCACTTCGTCCCAGGCCCAAGCAATAAGGGAGTTTACAAAGACAGAAGGCAGATATACCATCACCTTATTTTTATCTCTCACCTGCAGGCCACTAGGATCTCATAGGAAAAGGTCAATGGGCCTTAATGGATGCCTGGTACCAGGTTAAGTTTCTTCAGCCATTATGAGGGATGTCGGTGTAAATTATTACACAGGTCTGAGCATTCTGGGGATAGAGTTGCTGAATGACTTAGATAGAGCAGGCAGTGACACAGTATCATCAAGTTAAGGCTGTCTGTCGTGTCCCCACAGCAGTGGTATGTGTATACACACACACACACACACACACACACACACACACACACACACACCCTTACACATTCTATCATAATAAATAATATTAATAATACATTAAAAAATCATTGAGTACATCTATAGAAGAACTAGAGAAAGAACAAGCGGCAAATTAACATAAGAGGAGGCAGGAGAATCAAATGATCGTCTTTTCAGCGTATCAGACCTCACTTCGGAAACCAAGCAGAGAAAACAGCATTCTTTAGCACCTAAAGTTTCTAATAGAACTGGGGGAAAATCAATCAGAGGTAATGTTCTGCCCCTGAGCCACTGGTAAGGAATCTAGCCTGAGGGGAGGAAGTTTTGTTGCTGATCAGCAGCTGGTACGCTTACATCCTTCCTCTCACTTTCACCCCTAAAGCAGCCCTTCAGGCAGGGAGGCTGCAAACCATTTGGGTGAGAGGAAAGAAGACACCTACCCTCACATTGCCCTCACCAGGTCCCTCTGAAAGGTGATGGTTGGCAGAGCTGTACACAAGCATCTCTGCGTCTTGTCTCCAAAGTCTGTATTTCCTGCACTGGGAAGTCCTTGAGCAGTTCAAGATGTCTAGGTTTGACATAGGCTACCTGGATATGAAGGGCATAGGGGCATTCTTTCTGCACTGTCCTTAGAAAAATGTAAATATGACTAAATTCAGTTGTAGAGAAGGTTATGTCATAGAAAAAGGTAGTTTGTTACACACCTGTTAAGTACTACATTTAAAAAAAAAAAGGTTTCTGAATATAAATAAATATTCTGTCATAACTTAGTTTCCCCCTTCCATTATTTATAAATCAGTTTAGTGATTGAAAAAAAAATCTGTGTAGGTAAAGATAGGTATTAATACCAACACAGAGCAGTTAAGACTACAAATGTAGGAATAGGGATGCAGTACTGATAGTGTGCTTGCTTAAAATCATCCAGGTCTCGTGTTTGATTTCCCAGTACAGAAGAAAAAACAAAAACTGATCTAATTTTGCTGATGGGCCCTAATATAAAGACTTTAGGTCACATGGGGTAGAATCAGGCTCTAATGTTTATTTTCTGACAATCCTTATTCTATTTTACATGTACGGAGATACGATGAGGTCAGATTGTCACATCTGGCTGTTAGTGTGGATCGACATTCCTCTTTGAGAAGTGATGCTTCTAGGAGTTGGATGATGCTCAGTGGTATTATGACCTCCTGCCCAAATCTAAGGGCCTGAGTGTAATCTCTAGTACTCACTTACAAATCCAAATATGTTGCGGGGAGCTTGTAATCCTACTGTAAGGGATATGAAGATGGGAGGACCCTGGTATTCTCTGCCAAGCTATTCTCGCCAAATTAGTGAGTGTCAGGCAAATGAACTAACCCTGTCTCAAGAAACCAACCACAGTCGTGCATATACACATACCTGCACATGCATGTCTACCTACATACATGAACTCATATACACAAAGTAAAAGAAAATAATATACAACTGCTTTAAAGTTAAAGGTATAAGTTTGAAAGGGTGGAGTTTTAAAAATAAACATGTGTCTATTTCAAGCAAGCAAAACATCAAATTTTAAAGAATAGCCATGAATTTAATAATGATAAATAAGTAGAGGAGAGACTTGAGAGAGTGCTGGATCCCTCTGTCCTCAGGAAAGTGAGGAAGTTATCTTCCTCTGTTTCAGGAGATAGGAGAGCAGACGAAGCACGAAACACTACTTGAGCTTAGGGCACACTGGGAAAGAAGGTATCCGAATCCCCCTAGGTACTTCCAGGATGAGTCTCTTTAGGGGCCAATGCCAAGAAACCAATTGGGAGACTTTTTAATTCTGAAAGTTAATTCTTTATTTTTAATTTTTCATCAAAAATGATCACTATTTTTGGACTATAACTTGCAGATTCCTTGAATTTTGCTCTAACGCATTGCTAGAGAAATTCATCATTTTAGATGCCAATGTAGCCTCCCTTAACATACAAATTCAATCTCAATTTACTTTTCAATGACAGAAGTTTTAGAAACTAGCAAAGTGACTCTAAACTTCCATCCTAGGAGAGTGAATTCGCCAACATGTAAGAAAAATGTACAGGAGGGAAGTGTCAGAGAGTCGCTATCAAATGTCACCATTTTATAGTACCAGTGGTACAGTGTTAATGGGCTAGTTCTGCTTCACAAATTAAGACTTATTGCTAAGAAGCCAGAAATGCTGCCGCTGCCTCCCCAAACCCCCCAATCTTCCTTCTGGATTCCTTCTGTGAAACTATAGGCATTGCTTTTACTTTTGAGGGTTTTTGACAAATGGTTTTCTGTGTTTAGTCCTCCTGTGATGTGAGTCTGCAAACCTATCCACAGCCTACTAAATCAGGGATGCTCAGTGCAGATTTTTATGTGCACTTTTTGTGTGCTTTTGTGTTGTAGACAGGTTTCTGACAGTACCCAACTAATACAGAAATAGATTATTTTTTTAAAGAAGAAAAAAATGTGTCAATTCCGTATGCATCGGTTACTTTTCTCGACTACAACAAAATGCTTGACCAAGAAGAGCTCAAGACAGGAAGGGTGAGTTTTGGCTCGCAGGTCAAGGACACAGTCCATCAGGATGAGGAAGTCATAGCAACAGAGGATGGAGGGAACTCCCACATTAGTCTGAAGTCAGGAAACAGAAAGCAGTCAACTAACAACTTCCTAGTTGTATTCAGGGTAGCAACCTAGCCAGACCAGGTTACAGTGGCACCTACATTCAGGGTAGGTCTTCCCACCACAAGTAACTATTTTTAGATTTTTTTTTTTTTTTTGAGACAGGGTTTCTCTGTATAGCCCTGGCTGTCCTGGAACTCACTCTGTAGACCAGGCTGGCCTCAGACTCAGAAATCTGCCAGCCTCGGCCTCCCAAGTGCTAAGATTAAAGGCGTGCGCCACCACTGCCGGGATTTTAGAAACTCTTTTATAGAAACACTTTTATAGATGCTTGTTTCCATGGTGATTTGAAATTCTATCTCATCAGTCAAGATTAACTATTATGCTGTGATTGTAGAATAAGTCTTCTAAGTTTCTCTAGGATCAAAGTGGTGGGGAGTTCAACACTTGACTTGGTTCTAGTTGAAACTACTTGTTAACTATCCCCTTGTATTTGAAATTTTCCAATAATAGTTTATTTTTTTTTTAAAAAAAAATTATTCATAGACCTCTTTATATTCAGTGGTTCATTTTGGACAATGAAATTATTTAGGTTTCTTTTTTCTGATTTTGATGGGACTGCTGTTTCCATGATGATTTGTTTCTGTCACTATTTACATATGCCTGTTTGGCAAAGCATCCCACTAAGTCTTGTTCTGTTTTGATTTAGGTCCCTTTTTGTGCTTATTCATAATCAAACTGTTCTTTACAGATCCATGAAATGTAACCCTCTCACTCCATCCAACTCAGGGGATCTAATCATTCTCTTAGCATAACAATTTGAAAGAATTGCCTATTGTATTCTCCTGAGGTCTTAATTCTGTGCTCTATGAAAGATCATAAGTTCATGGGAACGACTGTTAAGAGATTTAGTCCAGCCAGGCGGTGGCGAATGCCTTTAATCCCAGCACTTGGGAGGCAGAGGCAGGCAGATTTCTGAGTTTGAGGCCAGCCTGGTCTACAGAGTGAGTTCCAGGACAGATAGGGCTATACAGAGAAACCCTGTTTCAAAAAAAAAACAAAAACAAAAACAAAAACAAAAAAACAAAAACAAAAACAAAGAGAGAGAGAGAGAGAGAGAGAGAGAGAGAGAGAGAGAGAGAGAGAGATTTAGTCCATTTGTCTTTCAATCTATAACTTTAAATAGACTGTTGTACTGGCTGGTTTTGTGTGCCAACTTGACACAGGCTGGAGTTATCACAGAGAAGGGAGCTTCAGTTGGGGAAGTGCCTCCATGAGGTCCAGCTGTGGGGCATTTTCTCAATTAGTGATCAAGGGGGTAGGGCCCCTTGTGGGTGGTGCCATCCCTGGGCTGGAAGTCTTGGGTTCTATAAAAGAGCAGGCTGAGCAAGCCAGGAGAAGCAACCCAGTAAGGAACATCCCTCCATGGCCTCTGTGTCAGCTCCTGCTCCCTGACCTGCTTGAGTTCCAGTCCTGACTTCCTCTGGTGATCAACAGCCATGTGGAAGTAAGCTAAATAAACCCTTTCCTCCCCAACTAGCTTCTTGGTCATGATGTTTGTGCAGGAATAGAAACCCTGACTAAAACAACCGTGTTTAGTTTTTTTTGTGTGTTTTCATTTTGGTATCTTTGAGACTGTTAGATTCGAGTGTAGCTGTTGGAGACAAATACCATCGCATACCTACAATGCTCTATCACTGCCAGGAAGCCAGCTGTGACACAGCTGACTGGGACCTTATTGGTGCCATTGGTTTTTATACACTCCTGTTTCTGCATGTAGTTGTTCTTTATTTTAGGAATGCATGGATTCTAGTGTTCTGGTTGTGATTTATCTGGAACAATGTGAGTGAGTTTGGAGAACTGCTCTTTTTGCTACATCTCTCATTTTTACTTGCAAGGGAATCCATGGGTTACTTCCCACAATGCTATTTTTGAAATTCTTATCCTGTGATTTCTTCACAGTGTTGCCCTTCCGACTCCAATCATTTTTTGCTTCTTATAATCATAGAGTTAGCAACTGCCCATCACTGTTATTCATGCCATTTTATATGTTTGTCATCAAGTGCTGACTTTTTTTTTTTTTTGGACCCCTGTCCATTCTTTTGTTCTTGAAGTCTATCTTCTTTATTATTAGAATAGTACTCATTCTTGGCTGGATGGTTCTAACCAGCATCCCAACATTCTTTCCTTTTCAGACTTCCCAGTATGTGAAAATACTTTGTTTTGAATTTCCTCTCAATCTCTATGTGTAAGACCTTATTTTCTAACAAAGAGCATCTGCTGTTTTAATTTTGTGTGGCAGTGCATCTGGTCACACAGTAGGCTATCCATTTGCTTCATTCAGCCTTCTGAAGGTATCGCGAAGATGATTGCTTGCTTTGCCTAGCTGGTGTATACTCAAAAGGGCCAACATGGAAACACATATGACTGATATGTTCGGATTACAATTGCTGCATTGTAGAATCAAGACTGTCAACCATGGCCACTGTGAATGAACCGCTTGTATAAGTTAGTATTTGTTTAAACATTATGATTTGTTTTACTTGAATTTGGTGTGTGAGACCAGTGCTCTTCCTATTAAACATTACCTCAGCCTTTCCCAATTTTTGATACTTTATTCTGATTGTTGATTATTTCTGGAGTTTTATGTTTACTTATTCTTCTTACATTGTGGTGGCAGAATGCATGTACCGCTGTGTGCATGTAGCGATCAGAGGACAACTTGTGGAAGTTGGCTCTCTACTTCCACTATGTGAGGCCTTTGGATCAAGCTCAGGTGTTCTACCTGGTGACAGGCCCCACAACCCGCTGAGCCATTTCACTGAACTCAGTAGACGTTTACTTTTGCAACCGCAAGTCTCTCAGATATAGAATGTTAGAGAGTGATTATTATAACCCAGACTCTACAATTGCAGAGCTATGAATGCAAAAATTATCAAATGAAAAAAAATTATTACAAAAAACACAGAAACAAAAATTATACCTTACAAGCTATGCATGCATTAGCATTTGGTTACATATAGACATATACAAACACATTTCATTCACCATGATTGGGTATCATTTTTCTTCTTTAGCATTTACACCTCATTTCTTACAGTAGCAAGCAGATGAATTTAAACTGAGAATATTGGACAAACATAATATACAGCATTTGTATCATGTGATTCTACCTGCCTTAACTGTGAAGAGAAAAGTCTAGTAGTCTGTGTCAGGCACATCTTGTAGCATCCGGTACAGTGAGTTGAAAATGATTGTGATAGATATAATAACAAACAAACTGGTATCGGTGACTCCTGAAACTTGTAAAATAAATGTTTCCATTGATGTGAAGCAAGACAGAGATGTGGTTTTCTTCAAAAAAATAATTCCTAGGAAAACTGGGAATGGAGTTAATATGACTCTAGGCTCATGCTATTTCTCAATAATGATAAAATACTTTTTTGTCGTTGAAGCAGTGCTGTTTTTGGTTTATTTGGTTTTTAGATTTCATAGGTGTTGTTTTTCTCACTACAGCTTTGAAGGAAAGCATCAAAAGGCAATGGTATTATTAATCCTTTTTACAGTGAACTGTGCACAGAGTAGAAAGGCTGAAGGTAGGACAATCACTGTAATTTCTCCCATTCTTTAAACTTAAGGGAATAACAAATTTTGGCTTTATTGATTTTTTTTGTCTTACTGGTTTTTCTTAGGTTATTTTGTTTTTGTTTTTCTTTCTTTCTCTTTTTCTTTTTTGAGAGAGAGACAGACAGACAGACAGAGACAGAGAGAGAGAGGGGACAATGAAAGACCATGAAGTTGAGTAACTACTGAGAGTGTGAGGATCTAGTAGGAGCTATGAGTTCAAATATTGTTTGAAAAGAATAATGAAAAAATATAAAAGATTTTGAAGCTGAAAGGATGTGCACTTGATAGGCTGGTGTTGCAGTGTTATTAATTGATGGGAGAAGCCATCATCCCATCAATAATGGCTTCTAATTAGAGTTCTTCTTATGTCCAGGGTACCATGAGCTCTTGAACTACTCACAGTAGTCAAAGCCAAAGCTCTTACACCATGCATCTAAATTATCACTGTATCTCTGGGTTATTACAATTCCTTTGTTAATTATCCACATTTCTGCCACATTCTAACTCCTCATGAATATTCACATTATTTACAAATTTATTACAGATCTATAGTGTAATATTGTCACCTTGGAAAAAGATAATTATTATAAAGTCATTTAAAATGAAATTCTTTTAAAATTATACCTGTATGGCACATGCATTTCATTATAAAATGATAGAATAAAAGAATTATTAGTAATTTTCCCCTCAAAGCTATCTGTAAGATCTTTGTATTATATCCTATGTAGATATGTGAAAATAAATACACATCTGTCAATTATAACAGATTATATATTATTTTATAAACTTAGTTCTATTTTATTTCAAATCTTTTATATGTTATTTTCATATCTAGCTTAAATTTCTGCCCCAAACCTCATTTATCCTTAAGTTAACCATTTCATACAATTTTAGTCACATACCCACATATATAGATCACACATATTATGGAAGGTTTTTTTGTATGTTTATATAACCTTGAAAGACAATACAATAAGAAATTAGACTAAGGGTCTGGAGAGACTGCTTGGTGGTTAAGAACAGAGACTGCTCTTGGAGAGATCCTGAGTTCAATTCTCAAAAACTGCATGTTGGCTCACAATGATGTGTAATGGGATCTGATGCCCTCTTCTGGTGTGGTGTATGTATTCAGATGTGTAAAATAAATAATTCTTTTTTAAAAATAGACTTTATAATAGTGATTTTGTAGTAAACAAATAAATTTATACTACTTTATAATTGAAATATGTAAATTTCCTGTAAATTAAATTATGTACAAAATGATATAACAACATATGAAAACATTACTTTCTCAATCAACTTAGAGATTGTTGGTCCCTGCTCATTCTGGGTCTCTGTTTTCAGATCTATAGACTTGAGTGTCATGTTCTGTAACTTCATAAATCCCCTCTGTCTCATGAAACTAAAAAGCTTCTGCAAGGCAAAGGACATAGTCAATAGGACTGATCGGCAACCAACAGATTGGGAAAAAAAATCTTCCCTAACCCCAAATCTGATATAGGGATAATATCCAAAATATATAAAGAACTCAAGAAGCTAACCACCAAAAAAAAAAAAAAGTAAAATAAAAAAAAACAATCAAAATCTGGAGTATACACCTAAACAAAGAATGCACAATGAAGAATCTCTGGAATGGTCATTTTTGTGTTTTTGAGAGAGAGAGAGAGAGAGAGAGAGAGAGAGAGAGAGAGAGAGAGAGAGAGAGAAAGAACTTGAAGTTAGTTGTGCAAAGAGGTAGGGAGGATCTAGGAAGAGTTGGAATAGGGAAAAACATCATCAAAATATATTTTAAAAATTAGGTAAATTTTTTAAAGATGTGTTTCCTTTATAATATGAATTTAGAAAAATGTTATTAATTGATAAAAATAGACCTTTAATATGGAATCATGTTTAACAAAAGTATGAGTTAAGAAATATGTAATTAGATATTTTATGGATTTTTATTTATTTCGTATATCTATATGAACATTTGCTTGCCTGTCTGTGAACCAAAATGTGTTCAGAATCCACTGAGGCTGGAGGATGCTATAATATCCCTGGAATTGGTATAGACTATTGTCAACCTTGGGCCTCTACCAGACCAACAAGTACTCTTAACTTCTAAACATGCTCCGTAGCCTCTAGTTTATATTTTGAAAAAGTTGTAGACCTAAAAACAAGCTGCAAAATAAATAGTTTTGACTTTAGGTGATCCATGAATCAATTTTAAAATGCATATCGTATACTCTTTATTTTACAAGAAATTATATTCCAAAACTTGGCAAAATAATTGAAGTAAATGATAAACCCACTGTCCTACTTTATCAAGAGTCCAAGCACCAGGACTGGAAAGATGTTCAAGTCTGTAAGAGCACTTGTCCTTGCAGATGACCTAGGTTGTAGTCGCAGCACCCACATGGCAGCTCACAACTGTCTCTGACTCAAGGGTTAAGGGGATCTGACACCCTCTTCCGATCTCTTTAGGTAGCAAGTACACATGTGGTGTTCTTATATACATGCGGTGAAAACACTCATACACAAAATAAAAACAAAATTAATAAATGAAAATAATTTTTCAAAGAATCAAAATATTATGATTTGAACCCTTGTACTTTAAATTTCAATGGTCTTAATGTTTGGATAATATTCTGCAAGTTAATAAATTGCTGATATTTTGAAAGGAAGGCATTGTAATATTTCTTTGAGAGGGAAAGATTTACCATCTTATATTTTAATAATGTGTGCGAGACTTGACTTGCCCCAATAGTACATTTTTTGTTCACTTATTCTGTAGGTCATCGTTGTAATATTAATATTACATATGCAAATGTTTTATCACAAAAAAATTCATTATTGGCCTAGAGAAAATGGCATTTTGAGAACATAATGAAGCAAATATTAACTATGAGACCAATAATATCTTCCAACTGCTAAGGATATGTCTCCTGAATTAACTAGCTTGTTCCGTTCAGATGAAGACAGAACAGCAAAGCAAGCAGGCTTACCACAAAATACCATTGCTTGATCCCTACCATTGTAACATCATCCTTGAACTTTCAATAATGCTCTTAAAATTTTAATAAAGTGGCCTCAGGATTCTAGTTGAAAATTAGCCAGGCAAAAGTTGTTTATTGTGATATTATTATTATTATTATTATTATTATTATTATTATTATTATTATTGAAAATAGACTTCTCTGATATAATACATCCCAAACTGTATGAGTGTCTCCTCCCTCCACTCCTCCCAACTTCTCCCTACCTCCTCTCTCCTTAACTCCCCCTCCATCTCCCTTCAGAAAGGAGCAGGCCTCTCTCTCTCTCCTCTTCCTCCTTCCCCCCATCTTGCTCCTGCTCCCTCTCTCTGTCTCTTCTTTCTATTCCTCCACCTCCCCCTCTTTCTTGCTCCTCCTTTTCCCTCTCTATCTCTCTGTCTCTGTGTCTGTCTCTCTGTCTCATTCTCTCTCTCTCTCTCTCTCTCTCTCTCTCTCTCTCTCTCTCTCTCTCTCTCTCTCTCTCTCTCTCTCTCCCCCACCCCATTTCTATCATGCAAATCAGAAACAAACTCTTAGCTACCCCTTGGCTGCCTGCCTATCTACTACCATTTCCACACCACAACAGCAGTGGACTCACCCTTTGAGACTGTAAGCAAGCTCCCCAGTTGACTGCTTTCTTGTATAAATTATCTTTGTCATGGTGTCTTTTCATGGGAGCAGAAAAATAATTAAGCCACATCTATGATATTCTTCTATAGGTAGAAAATAAAAGTTTTCCTCCCCCAGTACATCTTTGGATTAGATACACAGAGATATATACACTAGGTAGACAAAAGTTTCAGCTAACATACATCTTATCCTTTCATAGGGAGATATAAATAAGCAACTTCTCTTTCCTTTCAACATATCCATATGTTAGATATACATCTCTCTGTTTCTTTTTTTTTATGTTTTGGATTTACTTATTTTTATTGCATTATGATGAGAAAAGTTATATGATTTCAATTTATCTGAATTTGTTAACATTTAAAAACATAGAATTAAATCACATTCTGTTTCCCTTTGGTATCCCAACTCCTCCCAGAGACCCTCTTCAATACCTACAATATCTTTTTGTCATATTCCTTAAAATTTATAAAATATTATAACAATAAAAATGAGTATTATAAAAGTTGTTTGATATAAAACAACAATCAATTTAACAGTCTTATGTAGATGCTCATCTACAGAAATAGTGAAAATACATTTTTCTCAATATAAATTTTAAATAACTCAAAACATATGAACTGTATATTTCAAAATAATACATCACTGCTAGTATTTTCTTAAATGAACATAAATAAAGTCTTTATGTTTGTTTGTTTTGTATTTAGTAGAGTTTAAAATCTTGGCTCTTACTGTGGTACAAGGCCAAAATAAGAACAATTTTTAGGCATTAGATTTTATTGTAATAAGACTGTACTTCAATGACCCTCACATCACCAAAGAATTTTACCTCCATCATAGCTAAGCTGAGAGTTGACAGTTCTGCTGCACCAAGAAATGAATTGTAGGCATGATTTTTGGATACAGACTTCCTGCTATGGTTAAAGCTATTTGACTTGAGTAAGTAACTTTATTCTCAGCCCACAGAGAACAGGTTACATTCATTTAAGAAATGGTGTATGTATTAAGGTGGTCTATCCATAAAATCGTTCACTCACTGTTTCAGTGAACAATGGTTCTGCTTGGAGGGTGGCACAGATATTAGGTGAGGGTAAGAATTTGGTTCATTAGCTGCGATAATTTGGAAAAGCCTTCATCTCAGAGAAAGAGTAACTCATAAAGTCCTCTTCTTCAAACTTGATACAAGAACTACAAATGTCAAGCAAAGCATTCAGTCTCACACTTTGTGGTTCTCTTTCCTACAAGCTACCACCCAAGTTAATTATCTATGTCTCCCTTTGGTATATAAATACTTTTGAAATATGTAAGCTGTTCTGAAAACCATAGTATAGTGTAAAAACATGAAATAAACAATACTACTAATAGACAGACTGAGATAGGAGAAGCAAGATTTCAAGACCATTATGTTGTACACAGCAAGACACTGTCACAGACAAGCTGAAAGTATATATAGATTGTACAATATTGGAACTATTTCTCCAATTACCAAATTAGAGAAACCATTGGATGACAATCAACAAATTTCTAATTCCACATATTTTTGGATTTCAATCGCTTAGGATATATTGGTAATATTAATTTTCATATTAAGATATTAAGGAAAGGTAATTGTCACTTCCTATTGTTTTTGTTGTAAGAGGTGGAATTAGATTTGTGTGGATTTGTTGAAAGATTACTTTCTTGCTTCTTCTAGGGTGTAGTTTTGCTCCTTATGTTCATGTTTTCCATCTATTATCCTTTGTAGGGCTGGATTTGTAGAAAGATATTGTGTAAATTTTGTTTTGTCATGGAATATCTTGTTTTCTCCATCTATGGTAATTGAGTTTTGCTGGGTATAGTAGCCTGGGCTGGCATTTGTGTTCTTGTAGGGTCTGTATGACATCTTCCCAGGATCTTCTAGCTTTCATAGTCTCTGGTGAGAAGTAATTCTGATAGGCCTGCCTTTATATGTTACTTGCCTTTTTTCCTTTACTGCTTTTAAAATTCTTTCTTTGTTTAGTGCATTTGGTGTTTTTATTATTATGTGACGAGAGGAATTTCTTTTCTGGTCCAGTCTATTTGGAGTTCTATAGGCTTCTTGTATGTTAATGGACATCTCTTTCTTTAGGTTAGGGAACCTTTCTTCTATAATTTTGTTAAAGATATTTACTGGCCCATTACCTTGGGAATCTTCACTCTCTTCTAATCCTATTATCCTTAGGCTTGGTCTTCTCATTGCATCCTGGATTTCCTGGATGTTTTGGGTTAGGAACTTTTTGCTTTTTGCATTTTCTTTGACTGTTCTGTCAGTGTTTACTATGGTGTCTTCTGCCCTTGAGATTCTCTCTTCTATCTCTTGTATTCTGTTGGTGATGTTTGCATCTATGACTCCTGATTTCTTTCCTAAGTTTTGTATATCCAGGGTTGTCTCTCTTTCTGATTTCTTTACTATTTCTATTTCCATTTTTAGATTTTGTATAGTTTTGCTCTTTTCCTTCACCTGTTTGATTGTGTTTTCCTGTAGTTCTTTAAGGGATTTTTGTGGTTCCTCTTTAAGAGCTTCTAACTGTTTACCTGTGTTCTCCTGTATTTCTTTGAGGGTGCTATTTATGTTTTTCTTAAGGTCCTGTATCATCATCATGATAAGTGATTTTATATCTCAATTTTGCATTTCTAGTGTGTTGGTGTGTCCAGGACTTGCTATGGTGGGAGAATTGGGTTCTGATGATGTCAAGTAACCTTGGTTTGTGTTGTTTATTTTCTTATGATTGCCCCCTGCCATCTGGTTATCTCTAGTGCTACCTGCCCTTGCTAATTCTGACTGGAGTCAGTCCTTCCTGTGATCCTGGTTGTATCAGAACTCCCCAGAATCAGGCAATCTCTGTGAACCTGTGATTCTGGGATCCTGTGACTTGTTAGAGCACCTGGGAGTGCAGCAGTTTCCTCTGGGTGTTGTGGGACTGGCTGTGGAGCCTAGGCCCAAGGTCTGCTGAGGACAAATGTTGGGTCCTCCTCACCTCTGATCCTGAGAGTGTCAGAGCAGCTGTGAGTGGAGCTTCCTCTGGGTGTTGTGGAACTGGCTGCAGAGCTTGTGCCCAAGGTCCGCTCAGGACACCAGCCCAGAGAGACTGGTAGGAACCCGAGCCACTCTGCTGGTAGAGTTCCTATGTGCCTGGTCCTGCTGGTCCCAGTTACTCCCAGTGTTGGGACAGATGTTGAGTCCTCCTCACCTCTGATCCTAAGAGTGTCAGAGTGCCTGGGAGTGGAGCTTCCTCTGGGTGTTGTGTGACTGTCTGCAGAGCTTGCACCCAAGGTCGGCTCAGGACACCAGCCCCATCTTCGTTTCTTATAACTGTGTGGCATATTTGCATGCTTGAGGTTCATGTGACCTAACTCTGTCCAAATGAAAAAAATATGGAAAGTCTCCAGCTAAATCAAACCAAATGAGTGTGGGCATTGTAGAAAGAAGAGCCAGAAAAGCAGGTGAATTTCTCTGGGTATTACATCACCTGTGACAGAGGTATCTGAGGAATGAGTAACATTGGGAAGGGAAAATTACTATTGATGATTTTACATTGCATTGGTGCTTCTAAAGGATCTTGCCATAAGATTTGCAAAGTTTGTATATTTCATGATGAGTAACATGTGACACAGTTCAAAGGAAGAGATTGTATTTACTCATTGAAACCCCCAAAATGGCTTGGAGATTAAGCATTACCAAACATTTAGATAATTACCACAACTCTAGGATATGTTAGGTCTGTCTGTTTTATTACAGCATAACTAGTCTCATGTGTAACATTTCTAAGAACTTATATCTGTGCTGTATGTTTATACCTTATTATTTTTGTATTAGATTGGCCCAGTTCTGTAAGAATTTACTTATCTAGGGAAAATGAGAATATATTAAGAAGATAGACTTGATTATTAAGGAAATTTTTGTTGAGTTCTGACTTCTGTGTCTGTTCCTTACTGTGTCTCCTTTTCTTGATTGAATCTCCCGGTGTCTTTCTTAATTTGCCAGGATTAAGAAAAGATAAATGAAAATATGCACCTCTCAGTCACCTCAAATAAGACTCCAGGCAGCACATGGAGAAATATAAAATTTGCTTCATTTTTTCATTAACCAGAATGACCTTATTTTCAAACAACAAAAATAGGAAGTAGGCGCATCGAATAAGGAAAGTATGCTTTAGATAAGTAGGGCAGTTGACTGAATTATTCAGCATATAGGTGTATATGATAGATCTGATAGGTAATATATTACAAACAAATGCAAGTTTAATGATGTTTATATTTATCCTAATATCATCAATGCAAAATTCATAAGCAAAACTTGTGAGGACTGGAGAAACTGCCCAGTCAGTAAAAAGCCTGTTGCATAAGCCTGAGAACATGAGTTTGAATCAGTGGCATGCAAGGAAAAATGCTTGCTGTCATCTTTGGCATCCTTTATTTAACCAAAGCACAGCGGTGTGAGGAGCTAAGCAGATCCTAGAGCCTTCTGGTCGACTAGTCTAGTCACTAATTGGTCAGCTCCAGGTTCAATGAGAGACACTGTCTCAAACAAACACACAAACAGAGAAGGAGACCAATCAGGAAGAAACACCATGCCTCTAACTTCCTTTGCACACAAGCACATGCATGCAAGCATGTTTCAACACATAACTACCTTCCATAAAATTATAAAATAAACATGTTAAAAAATGAATAAGATAGCAATTTCACACACTTTTCATAAATTTTAAACTTTTTTTTTA
>JADRCD010203238.1:4171-26696 GCA_019843815.1 Montemys delectorum
GTGTGTGTGTGTGTGTGTGTGTGTGTGTGTGTGTGTGTGTGTGTGTGGTGCAGTGTGTGCATGTGTTTATATGCGTGCGTGTTGTATGGGGTGCGAGCGCTCACGTGTGCATGAGGAAGCCAGGGTATGGCATTCGGTCTTCTTTGATCTCTTTCTGCCTTTTTGAGACAGTCTCTGTCATTGAGTGCTAGGATTCAGCTAGACTAGCTGGCTCGTCAGGGGTCCTTGTCTCCACATCCTCACTTATAGGCGCTTGCTGCCATGACTGGCGTTTCAAGTGTCTGCAAAGAAACTGAACTCAGGTCTTTGTGTTTGGGAACCAAGCACGTTATCAACTGAGCCATCTCCCCAACCACCACCACTCTACACCCATCACCACCACCAGCACCACCACTACTACCCCACTGTTCTCTTTTCCTCTCCTCTCTTCCCCACCCCCACTTTCTTAGCCCAGGCTAGTTCTAGGTTACAGGGCTCAAGCAATCTTCCAACCTCAGCCTTTTCTAGCTGAGATGACAACCCCACACCACTGTGCCTATCTATCGTATTTTAATCAAGATATCTGTATTTTAATTTAGATCTCTCTATAAAGATAGTACCTTCAGGGGGGCTGGTGAGATGGCTCAGTGGTTAAGTGCATTGACTGCTCTTCTGAAGGTTCTGAGTTCAAATCCTAGCAACCACATGGTGGCTCACAACCATCCATAATGAGCTCTGATGCCCTCTGATGTGTCTGAAGGCAGCTACAGTGTACTTTCATGTAATAAATTAAAAAATATTAAAAAAAAAAAAAAGAAAAGATAGTACCTTCCAATCTGTTGAAGGGGTTGAGGGGTTGAGGGGTTGAAGGGGGTTTTTTTTTGGGCGGGGGGGTTAACAGATCTTTAAATGGTAGTCTATCTAACAGGTAGGAAAATACACATAATTCTCTGTGGTCTATGAAACCCTCTGCTAAATTGGACACGTTGTAGGCCATAAGACAAACCCTAACTAATAAAAAAAATCAAAATAATTTCTTAAAGCATATCATGCAACAATGAAATACAATTAATTGAACATCATGAAAAACCACAGAAACTACACAAATACTTAGAGGCTAAACAATACACTTTTGAGTGAACAGTGGGAAGATAAAGGGTTTGGGGGAGACAGTAGAATCCAAGCTTGTGATTCTTAGTCGTAGCTGCACTATCTGACCTGTACACTCAGGCATAGACCCTGGGCTCTGTATCCTTTCCAAGGCAAAGCCACTGTGGCTGAAGGACTTCTACTTTCTTTGCTCCACTTGAAACAATCTCTTGGGCTGGAGAGATAGCTCAGCACTAGGGGGCATATGCTCTTGCAGACGTCCTGAGCTCAGTTTCCAACAGCTCTGTGGAGTGGCTCACAGCCACCTGCCTCTCCAGCTCACACTCTGATGCCCCTGGCCTCTGAACACACATGCATTCATACACATCCCCCTGCCCATACACACATATGCATAACTAAAAGCAAAATTAAAACCTTAAAACTCTCCTTACAGCTACTTGTAGTAAGCTTGAATAATAAAAGATTATCCCAAAATGAAAGTATTTACTAATTAATTTATTGCATTTGCCCTTAACTTTTTAAAACTTCCGTCTTAGGAAAGGAGAGGTGCTTTTGTTTATTTACATCTTTTCACTGACTGAAATAGAGCATCGATGCAGATTCCAAATGACAGTCGGAGGAAACCAAGGTAAAGTTGGTCTTGGGGCTAGAGCAAATTTTGTTTTTGTTCTCACACTGAATTGGAATCTAGCTTTCCCAACATAAAAATCTCATGACACAATCTCTTTGGTTTGAGAAAAAAAATGGTCCTTGTGGTCAGGTTTGCTCCCACGCTGAGTGTCAGCCACATGCTGAACACGGGACTGCAGAAAGGAGCCACCAGCTCACAGCTTTGCCTGGAAGGTCAGAGGTGTCTGAAAGCGGTTTTTGCTCCTTCTGTACTTTGTTAGAGGGATACTGTGTCAGCTTTCAGTGCACCTTTCAATGGAGTGAATAATGCCATCTGTCCAGTGGTTACGTTGCTTTGTACAAACATTCCTTTCTTCAGTGTCCAGTCCAGACCCCAGAAGTCTCCCCCGGTCTCTCTATTCCATCAATTCTGGAGATGATAGTTCTAAAACACCCCTTGAATTCATCTCGTCCCTCTCCCCTTCCTCTCCCTTGTCCTCTGCCCTCTCCCCACTTCCTGCCTCTTCTTGACTTTCTTCCCCTAACTACAGCCCACACATTCTACTGCTGCTTGGTGAGCTTCCTAACACTGGTCTGAGCCTGTCTCCATCCTGCTTAAATCACTCTGTGCTCCCCATCATATTCTGTAGCAGCCCCCACCTTTATGTCCTACGTCTGTGTGTTCCCAGGCTGGATTGGAGGGTTCTCTGGGCTGGCTTATGTGTGATTCAGAGTCCAGTTATAAGCTTGTGAGCCCTTCCAAGCAAGTAAATCCTCAGTGGGGAACCTGGCTCATAGCACAAAACCTGAGCTTCTTGGCCTTGCCTACAAGCTTCTCTCTGGTCTGGCCTCTCCATAGCCGCAGCACTCCTGGAACTGTAGCTCCATGGTAAAGTGCTTACCTTGAATGTATGAGACCCAGGACCTACTCCCAGTACTGCATGTATGCAGCCGCCTTCTCTCCAGCTGTTCACGTGTGTCTCGCGACCCTGTCTCAAATTTCTTTCAGTCTCCCCTCAGAGAGGGCATGCTTTGTGGCTGTATATGTTCTTCTTTTCTTTAAATGTTTCTGCCATCTGACACACAGCTCAAGAAACACCCTTCATCCAGCCTTCCCCGTCCCATCCACACCCTGTAGAGTCCTGTGTTCTTCATCCATACTCAGTTCTATTGAACAGAGCATTCAAGTTCATGTCTTACACACTAAAGCACAGCTACTTAAATTGTGGCCACTACCTAACATATGGAATTTCTTAACTGAATAGAAGAGAGGCTTAAGAATGGCAAGATAGGTCTAGAGAGATGACTCGGATGTTAAGAGCACTGGCTGCCCTTCCAGAAGACCTGGGTTCAATTCCCAACACCCACATAGCAACTCACAACTGTCTGTAATTATAGTTCTGGGGGATCCAATGCCTACCCAGTGGCTCATAACTAACTACTTGGGATGCAAGCTCCAGGAGGCTCAGATACAACTGGACTCTGTAGACATCTGCATACAGTCAAATGCATAATCAAAAGACTATGTATGTCAATACATAGTTTAAAAAAATAAATGTTAAAATAGTTTTGATTTGCAGCAATGAAAGGTTTCTGAAGATGCAGCCACCTACAAATTCAGATGCTTGTGGGAATCCTGCATGTCGCTGGTGGTGTGCACTAGAACTGCATGCAATAGTTTGCAGCCTCGCAGTGTGTGTGCTCCACTGTGCATGCCCACTGCACTGTGCATGCCCTCAGGCATCCTGAAACACCCCGGCTTGGATTAGAGACCTCCACACACTGTGGTCTGCAGTGCTTTCACAGTATGTACCCAGTTTTCTGCTCCTATATAAACATAACAGTTTCATTATGGGAAGCAAAAACCTTGAATATTTTCCTACCATCGTTCCTCAGCACGTAAACATTAAATTAGTAGGTCACGCTGTGTAAGAATGTTTGGGTTTTTTAGAACATTTGATTTTTTTTTAATTACTATTTGAGTTACTGACTTGAATTTCATTTAAAGAAAATCATTAAGTAAATTTGAGCTTGGGACAGGGGCAGAATTTTCAACAATTGCTGAAATGGCCCTAAACATACATTTGCCATTTTGTACTATATGTTTATGCAAAGCAGTGTTCTCAGAAATGGCCATCATAAAATCAAAATATCATCAACTCTTAAAAAAATTGAAGGTATTCAATGACCTGCAATATTATATAGTCCACTAAGACTTAATCTTTACATAAAAACAAACAAGTCTTTCCCATTATTATATAAATTTATTTTCATCTTCAATAAATGTTTAAAATTATATATATATGAATTGTTTTCAATAAATGTCTTGGCTTATTATTAGGAAATATTTCATTTGCACACTTAATATTTTTTACTTTATGGTGGTGGGGCTTGGGGTCCAGAAGTAGATGCAGGAACAGGCATCTATAGAGGACAGTGGACAACCATGCCTGACTTTTCACATAGGTTTTGGGGATCAGTACTCAGGCCCTCAATGCTTGTGAGACAAGCACTTTACAAGTGGAACCATCCCTGGCCCCCTGCTTTACACACCTATACATCTAAAGTTTCATTGTGTAGGAAAGGGTCGTGAGTGGCTGAAGCTCTGTGCTGCAGGGAAGGCTGCGGGCCCCAGCGATGCTGACTTTTTTGAGATTAAGACTGCAGCATTTGTACCATTCAGCACTACGGGGATTTGCTCATTTTTGTGGAAGGAAAAAACAAGAGAGATATTGGAAAGTCTTTTCCCATCATTTCATTTCTACCAAAACCACAAAAAGAACATGATATTTCCTCTTCTTCCTCCTCATCCTCTTCCTCTTCCTCCTTCTCCTTCCCCTCTTTACCCTCTCTTCTTCTCTGTCTCCTTTTAGAGACAGGATCTCAAATAACCCTATTTAATTCCTTCTCAGCTACTCATCATACAAATGGCTTTAACAAATTACTTACCCTCTCTGAGCCTCTGTTTTCTCATCTATAAAGGGGGATAATAAACAGTGCTAACTCTCTAGTGGGCATGGTGGTGTACACTTTTGATTGTAGCACTTGGGAGGCAGAGGCAGGTGGATCTCTGTGAGTTTGAGGCCTGGTCTATATATAGTAAGTTCCAGGCCATCCAGCGCTACATAGTGAAACCCTGTCTAAAAAATTGCAAGCAGCTAATCCTATATTACTAGTTTGAAATTTAAATGAGAAAATGTGTACAACTGAATAAATATACATAAAGTTCAGAAAGCAATGGTGATTATCATAAGAACCAGATATCATTTCTTAAGCTATGGCTTTAATAGCAGGTGTCTTCCAAATAAAGAAAAAAAAACAAATTTCACTTTGAGAATGAGATGGGGAAGAAGTCATATTTTTGTCTAATCTATTTTGTTCATCTCTTATAATTAAGCTATGATAGTATTCCTTTATCCACAAAATGGATAAATTCTTGATTATGTAGAGTTGCTCAAAAACTCATCATTCAAAATAGGATGAGTTTCCCCTTAATATCATTCCCAAGCAAGATTAGATTCTAATGTGGATTTAATTAATTCTAAATTGAGTGTCCTGATTGAATGCTCATGATTGAGCAAAACATGAGTCAAAGTTGTTACCCCTTTCAAAATCTCACTGAGAAACACCCATGAGGATATTAGAGGGGCCTCCTAGAATCAACCACAACAATAATAATAACAGGGCTGGAGTGGGAGTCTGTTGGTAGAATGCTTGCTTTGCTCACATGAAGGAAGCCCTGGGTTTGGTCCCCAAAACTACATTAAACTAAGTGTATTGTTACATACCTGTAATCTCGGCACTAGGGACACAATCAGGAGAACCATCTCAAGGTTATCCTTGGCTATGTAACAATTCAGAGGCTATCCTGTGATACATGAGAGCCTGTCTCAAAAACAAGAAACACATGATGGTGGAGAAAGAAGAGAAAAGGAGAAAAAAAGGAGAAAGGGGGAAAGGAAGAAGAGAAAAAGGAGGAAGGGGAAGAAGAGGAGGAGGAGGAGGAAGAGACTTGGAACAGGGTTCCAGGTAGTCAATCAGTCTCTCTATCCTCAAAGAATAATACATATATGTCGTTCTTGTCCTTTACAAGAGCAGAGTTCTCACTAAAGACCAGCACACTCTGGTCCACTCTCTAGAGCATCCTTCCCTGGGTCTCTCATCAGCATGTATCCTCACTTGGGTGGCAAAGCTCCCCACAGCACTGCATTCCAGATCAGAGTGCCTACTACAGAGCTATTGCTATACATCCGTTCTTCCCAAAGCCCTCCACTATCCTCATCACCCTCTGCACGGTCTTCATAGTCCTCACTGTATGAAACTGTCCTGTGCCTTCCTGGACTTTTTAGCACTAAGTGGCTTCCAAGGCCATCTCATTACAATCTTATGTCACTGATTTTGCTTGGTAACGTGAAGCAGAGGTATTGATGCTACGCTTCATGGATCCATCTGGAGGGAATGTGCTGTTATTCTTTGCTGTGTGGATGCTGAAAATGCCTTTCAGTAATCTCCTCAATCCACCCTTCCCCATGGAAGAAAAACAAAGACAAATGCCAGGCTATAGGAAGCAAACTGAAGAAAACACTCAGGCCCCTAAACTCTTCATCCTCCCCACCAGCATCCACGATGCCTAGATTTAGCAAGCTGATCTGCTCTCTTCTCAACTTCCTCCATAAATATATTCTAAAGTCAAATGCCATTTATTACATTTCCCTGCAAAGAAGTAGACAAAAAAGAGATGGAGTTTTGTTGTTGTTGACATAGCAATAATAGAAACGAGACCATGTTTCTATTTTATGAAACCTCAGAGGGTAATTCATTGAGATCCTGACATTTCATATCATCTAATCACCTCTGTAGCAAGATATTTGCTTTGGCTCCACCAGCTCCACACACAGACCTGGCTGCTGGCACTTGCTGGGGCCCATTGTTATGTGGGGGTGCTTTCAACGCCCAAGGCGGGATCTGGCAAGAAGAAGCGGCACCTGTTTTATTGAAAGACATCTTCATATTTCATTTCCTGAAAGAGAAATGTGAGTGCAAACGTCCTTAGGAGATGATTATCATACATCAAGATGTCCATCCCAAAAGCCATTGCACCAGATGCTGCATCGCACACGAGTCACCCAGAAGGAAGGTAGCAGATGGAGCCTTGGAAAATAAATTTGTGAACTAAGTGTCAGCCTGCTCCCAGCCAATACATACACAGGTAATTTGAGTCACACCTACTTGCTGGAAAACTATATTCATGCTTCAGAGAGGACCTACAAGTCCCTTGCTGCCCAAGCCGGGTCTGTAAATCTACATCAGATATACTGCTTCAGCCCAGAGATTTTTATGCATCAACTTAAAAGAACAAATTGAAAAACCCAATGTCACTTGGCACGTTAATATTGGTTCCCTGGTGTCAGAGGAGACATTAACATAGGGGACTTTTCCTCTCTACTTTTCAAAAATTGGAGCAATCATCCCAGCAGTGGGATCTGGCAAGTACAAAATCCATAATGTTTAGCAACTTGGGTACAAAGAAATGATATCAGAAATCGAGTGTTTCTCAACTACATACATGTGTCTATCTTTGGATAGTATCAGTCTTCTAAATTCTCACAGAGCTTGAACTCTTTCATGTCTGATTGAGTTATTTCCTATCTAAAATCCTCGTGGGGCTGCTTTTCCTAGAGCTGCGTTTTGTGAGTGGCTCCATGAAGCTCCAGGTAAAGCTTCCATGGGGACCAATGGTGAGGACTGTACACAGCTCTGGGGCAAACTCCCTCAGTTCAATCAGGACTTCTTTCCTGTGTTCTCAAGTCAGGCTTCCAAGAAAGATTTTCAACAAGGAGTTTTTAGACTGAGAAACCATTTGGGAAGGGCTTGTCTTAGTTTGTTTTATGTTGCTATTGTAGAACACCACAGACTGGAGAGTTAATAAAAGAAATTCATTTCTCATATTCCTAGAGGCCAGCAAATCTAATATCATGCAAGTTTGGCATCATACAGATTCTGAGTCCACAAGGATCCTTTTGCACCAACATTCCATGCCCAAGGACAGTGACTGATAACAGTGCTTAGTGATTATATTGAAAGTATGACAGAGAATGGTGATGATGCATAATGGCTGAAATTCATTTGTGTTATGCAGTGCTATTCCTGGGGAGATGTGAACAAATATCTACTCATCTCAGTTAAGAAACCAACAATAGACGAATACCTACTAAAGCCCAACTTGGTCAACTAATGAGTTTATTTGGGCTACTTAATGGAGTATGGGTATGGAGGATTCAAAGGTCCACTCCAACATGGATGATGATTCACAAAAGCTGGAACCCTGGAGCTCTTTGATCATTGGCAGGCATCTCAACAGGCTCGAGAAATACCTCTCTTCACCAGTCCTTACTCTTAGAGAGGGATGGACTTTGTGAATCTGATAAATTTCAGGGATTTTCTAAGACTTCTGAGTTGTTTACTTCTGCGTCTCAATGAGATTCCTTTAGAATTCCCAATCTTAAGCTTCTCTCTAAAATAGAATATTTGAACACAGGATAAATTGCCACGAAACAACTTGTCTTAAAACTATACCTGGTTGACAAGATCTTGTCACACTGTATTCATGATGTACCTAGGTCATTTATGCAGTATCATCTCAACAAAAGTAAGAACAGGGAATAGGAGAGGACAGGAAAGAACAAGTGAGTGTCACACAAACCCACTATTGTGATAATGACATCTGTCCTTTCATGAAGGAGTCCTCATGACTGTTCACCTCCTCATGGTCCCACTTTGGATTGAAGACTAAATTTGCAATTCACAAACTTTGGGGAATGAGTTCAAACTACAGTAACTAATTGTAGGATGCCATGCAGGAAAGTTCTTTCATATTATTTATCCTGTCTACCTCTCCCATTCCCCCGGCACATCCACATAGCTGAGTCTTGCTCTGTTTCAAGTCTGATTTATGTTCCCTTTACCTGGGACATCTTCCCTCCTGCCTTTCTCTCCCAAGTCGATCTGTATTTTTGTTTTAAGATTCAGTTCATAGTTTGCTTTTAGTGAATGACTCTTCCTGCCTTTACAGTGATTAGTTACATTCACACAGCCTTTGCGAATGTGCTAATGCATGCAGTATGATTACACATATCTGAATCTAGGACCAGTCTGTAGGCTGCTGGAAGATTGAGTGTATTCTCTCTTGTTTCTTTCCTCTCCTCTTCTCCTTCACACAGTAGGCATGTTTAATTCATCACCAGATAACTCTGCATTTTTCAAGAGAGCTATAGTCAAGAGAATTCAAAGACAGGGCCACAGTCACAAATCCCATGCAAGCAGCTCGGTGTTAACAAAACATGACTTCATCATTTCTGCTCAGATCTAAATTTTGTTTTGTTTTGTTTTTTACAAAATTCACCATTATAAAATGGTAAATTTTGATAGAGGTTACGTGCTAAAAGCCTGATTTGATTGGATGGCTTCCCCAATTCAAATACTTAATCATGGCTTTCCAACCACACCATGGATTTTTCAGGGGTTCCCAGGGCATCCCTAAGACAGAGGCCAACATGTATATCTGACTAAAGAAGACTCCAAGCCTTTCTCTACATTAAAGTTTGATTTTTCCTATTTGACTCCCTTTGACTGAGCCAGGCAGTTTGCCAGACCCTCATCACCTGCTACTCTTCCCAGTCCATCTCTACCTCTCCAATTTCTAATGAGATTTGAGCTTGTAACTCATAGTTCACCCCAACACCAACCCTCTAAGCCAACAGTTCTCAATCTTCCTAATGATGCAACCCTTTTAACATGATTCTTCATATTGTGGTGACCCCCAACCATAAAGGTAGTTTCACTGCTACTTCCTAACTGTAATTCTGCTACTGTTATATCATAGTGTAAATCTCTAAAATCTGTGATATGCAGGATGGTCATAGGTGACTCCTGTGAAAGGGTCACTTGAGACCCCCCCCCCAATGGAGTCATGACACATAAATTAAGAACTACTGCTCTAAGCCTTTTTCTATTGCCACATCCTCTTCTGGGTCTAGACCATGCCTGTGTGCTTTTACATAGTTCCAAGTGTGTCCATAACATTTTATATTCTCCTTCTTCGCTTAGTGATCCACTATAGACTGTAGCTGAAATAGCCTCCTCTCCTTTAGTTGCTTATGTTCAGGGTTTTTATCACAACAATAGAAAGGACACTACAGGCTGGCGAGGTGGCTCAGTGGTTAAGAGTATTTGCTGCAGGTCCAGAGGACCAGGGTTTGATTCCCAGAACCCACATGACAGCTTGAAACCATCTGTAACTCCAGTTCTAGGAAACCTGCTTATGGACTTTGCATGTATGTACTTGATGCATAGATATACATGCAGACAAATACGCATGTATGCAGGCATGGAGGAGTCCTGCTGACTGAATTGATTTCCATGGCTTGCTCAGCCTGCTTTCTTGGGTAACTTAGGACCCCAGGTATGGAACTGACCACAGTGCTGGGACCTGTCATATCAATCATTAATCAAGAAAATGCTTCAGACTTGTCTATAAGCCAGTATGATAGAAGCAATTCTTTAACTGAGGTTTCTTCTTCCCAGATGACTCTAGCTTGTATCAATTGACAAAAATAGCTAACCAGTGTAGTCCTCATTATAGGAGTTCTTCCTAGTGATATTACTGATTTAGCAAGTATCATATATGTATTGATTATATCATACACTGAGTAAGCACATATATACATACATACATACATACATATGTACATACATACATACATACATACAATTTAAACTGTCATAATTATGTCAGTTATTTATGATTGATATAACTTCATCATGGTTCATTATGCATACATAGTATCTAAGATCTTATATAATTCCTTTAATTGGTCTATGGGTTTTTTAAAATGAGTCTAACTCTAATTCATCTGGGGATGGTTGGTACAATTTTAGGTAATAAGTGATTTTTAAATTGACGACATACACATTTTGCCCATCATATTCCACACTTTATCATCTATCAAATTGTCATATAAAAATAGGGTTATCTCAGTGTTCCAATTGACCTGGGTGGCTCTATACTTCTGGTTCTGCACCAACACCTTGCTATTTTAATTATCTGTGCTTTGTAATCCATGACATTTGCAGTCCTAGCATTCCTCTCCCAGGGAATTATCTCAAATAATGCTATCTTCTTTTTTGAGAATGTGATCTGTGAGTACCATGTGGATATCAGCTCCACCACTTCTTCTCTCGCCCCCAACTCCCTCAGTGCCCACCCTCTCTACCCCCTCTCAAATCTATGACCTCTTGTTCTTTAATTATTATCACTATACACACACATCTACATGCATATGAATAGATCAATATAACCTGCTGAGTTCATTTAATGTTGCTTGCACATATTTGTCTTTAGAGCTGACCACTTGAGACTGAATAATCCATCAGGGACTTGCCCCTAGAGACTGATTCTCCCTCTCTTAGCAGCCATTAATTGTCTGTAGTCTCCATCTACCAATGGGATCTTGGGAAATTTCTCCCATCTACAGTGGCATGTGTTGTCACTGTGCTGTCACTGTGATGGTCTTATTCCGGTGGCCATGGTGTTAAGATTCTACATGTGCAGCTCCCGTCATATAAAGAAGATACTCTCTCACAAGGAATATCCTTGTCCTCTAGCTCTTAGTGACCTGAGTCTTAGGTGTAGGGTTGTGACCCCTACAGTTAGTTGGTCTCTGAGGTTTGACCATTTGTGGATTGCTGCAATTCTCTCTATCTGTTGCAAAAGAAGCTCCCCGATGTTAATGGATACAAGTATTTTAAAAAAGCAGTTGAGAATTATAATGGTTTGAGAAAATGGCAGTAATAAGTTCTCTTCTAGGCTACATGACCTCACCAGCCATGGGTAGTTGGCTAGGTTTCCAGATCCAAGCATTAATTCTCTCTGCTGAGTGGGCCTTAAGTTCAATGAGAAGGCTGTTGGTTACCCTAAAGATATAAGTACCACTGTGCACCCTGGAGTGTATCTTGACCTAGTGATAATTTCTGTAGTTTGTGAGCTTTACGCTGGGAAGGATTTTCTTCCTTGGAAGCAAACATAGCATTTTCTGCACTAGGAGACCTAGTCCTAAAAGAAGCTTTCTGCAAGTTCTACCTTGATCCCTCCAAGTCCTGTGTCCAGACTGTTAGGTGTCTTCAGGAACCGGGTCTTACCTTCAACTTCTGGAAGGTACCCAAGGACAATGGCAATAATTTTTATTGTTAGTGGAATCTTGTGGACTCCCCAGACCAACAGTTCAAACGGAGGTTTCCCATGGCTGTAAATGGAGTTTTTGTTAGATTGTCTATGGCTCTTGTCGGGGCTGGGGTGTGCATTATAATTCCAAGTTGCATAACTTCATTTAAGTTATTTATAAGTATATACCCCTGAACTTAGGTAAGTCTAAGTAAAGCTAAGATGTTTCCCTATGGCTTTTTCAGTCACCCTTAGAATTCCTTATCCCTCATCCCTACTTCTCTTTCCATATTGCCCCCCTCTTTCCAGATAATACCCCTCTGCCATCTCCCCCATTCCTCCTTCATAGTACCTGTGTTCTATTCCCCCTGCATTTACAATAGAAATTCCTAACCTTTGGAATATTTGGGAGAAGGTTTTCCCAAATATTTTTTATACTCTTGACATTTTACTTGTATAACCAACATTAAAATGATGTTGAGTTCTTTTAAAAGTGATGATTTCAATTTAAAAATCTATTCTCTCCATAATTCTTACATCACTACATGCATTCTTAGAACTTTGTATTCTTATAGTACTATATGTGTTTACTCTGTTCCTTGCTTAGCTTTTCTGCTGCTGTATAAACACTAAAACCAAAAGCAACTCAGGGAGGAAAGGGTTTATTTGGCTTAAAGCTCACTGCCCATCATGAAAGGAAGCCAGGGCAGGAGCTCAAGGCAGGGATGTGGAGGCAAGGACTGGAGCAGAGGCCATGGAAGGGTGCTGCTTACTGGCTTGCTTACTCTGGCTTGCTCAGCTACTCTCTTACACAGCCCAGGGCCACATGCCCAAGGATGGTACCCTTTGCAGTAGGCTGCAGTATATCAATTAGCAATTAAGAAAATGTCTCATACAGTTGGCCATGAGCCACTCTAATCTGATTCTTCAGCTGAAGTTCTCTCTTCCGAGGTAACTCAAAGTATATGTCAACTTGATATTGAATGTTATGATATATAAAATGACTATAATGATAATATATTGCATATAGCAATGATGCTGATTTTTAAATCTTCTTTTCTGATATTCTTTACAGTTTTATAGTACAAAGTTATAATGATATTTATGTTTGTTCTGTCTACATTTTGGAAGTGAAATTTTTAATTCCATTGTTAATAAAATATTTAAAATAAGTCTACTTAAGCTAAGCTAGTAAATTATTTTACTTGAAGGATTTCTCTTTGCAATGTTTGCTATGCTATTAATGGCTTACTTAACCTGATGTTAGTGTTAGAATATTAATCTTTTTTAGTTATTTTTGCATTCTTGAAATAATCTCCATTAAGGTCAAGTTTGTCACAGAGAATAAATCAAATTGGCTTGGCAGTTCTGTTTCATAGGAGTTAAAAGGATTTCATTACTACTCTGAGCCTTCTGTTTAGGATAATTTGTGTGTGTGTGTGTGTGTGTGTGTGTGTGTGTGTGTGTGTGTGTGTAATTTTTTCATCAGTTATTGGCTAAATAGAATGCATTAATTCCATTGTCTCAGTCAACATATTTAACATTTCACTGTGGAGTAGCAGCCATGTTACTGGGCATTTTAGTCAACTAGTATATAAGAAGGTATACATGGTATTCCATAAAGGTAACTTAATCCCTTTCCATATTTCATACATAGAATCAGACATAAATTTTCATATAGGATCCATCACTAATTTATCTATGTGACTTTGACCATGTGACTTGACACCTGACACCACCGGCCGTATGCCCCTTTCAGATTATATAACAGGGCTGTTACAAGGATTTTAATAGTGAATATGGAATTGTTAGCAGTGCTGACCTTCAATGAACAGAAGGCAGTGCTGTGTTTCCCAGTGTTGTTCATTTGTCTTTCTCTATTATCCTCTAATTATATTTGCATGAGAGGTCCATATTTCCATAGTCTTTTGAATGTTTTCAGAAGCAACAGCTAATCAGTGAGGAGATGGTAATAGCTTTTGAAGAAAGAGCTCCCATTCTGGAAGGCCAGCATGTGAGCTTGATTTGTGAGCCATCACAAGATAGCTCTGGGCCCTGAGAAATGACAAAATTGGCAGAGAACCTACCACACTCTCCTTGCCAAGTGGGACACGAAGCCATAGGCCTGTATTTATGATCAGTGAACACAGACTCCAGAGCTTAGGAGGACTGCTTTCAGGGGCTCCTGGGAGTGGGAAGTTGACCAACTGGCCCCCCAGTTGTCTTGCTGAAGCATCCAAGTCTGTGTAGCCTGAAAACAGAGATGCTGACAATCACCGTGACCCCGACTGAACCAAGCTTCAGAGCAGGACAAAATGGCCTTTGTTCCTCTTTTTGAAATGGCGCCTAATTATGTTTCATTAATAAATGAAACTGTGGCCAAATAGGGAAAACACTGTAGAAAAAAATATACAGCCAGAAAATATCATGTGTAGAAAAAGGCTTGGGAGGTTTTGAGAAGAAAATCTGAAAGCTGAGCTGAATCAGAGGAACACTCAGCTTCTCACCTTCTCTTGTCTCTCTCCTCATGTCTCCTTAAATATGTTAAACTCTTCTACCTAAGGTTTAATTTTTGTTCCTTTGTGATATATTTCTGTTTATATTATATCATTTAGAGGAAAAAATGTACCATCAAAACCATCGTTAATCCATTTATATTAATAACAGAAAAAAAAAACACCAACCCAAAAGATTGACAGTGGCTATTAATCAAAATGTTTTTTGAGTACTTTATATGTACAAAGCATTCTGGTATATGCTATGAAAGAATAAGAAACAGTTTGTCCTCAAAGGTCTTTTGATCCAGATGGGGAAATAGCCAAGTAATTGACTAGCTGTCATACAAGAAATATTGAAATAAATACTATAATTAGTTAACGGGTCACACCCTGGATCCATTGAGTGAACACTGTTTTCCTAAGCAAGATGCATTGGGCAGCATCTTGAATATAACTAAACACATCTTCCTCCAAATGTTTTAAGTGAGCCAGCTACACCAGTGTTCTCTGCCACCAGATGTCAGCTGCTATAGGTTATCCATCAGACCCATGTGTGCACACAAGCACTCAGCACACTATTGCCGACGCATATGTGGTTTCTTTCCTATCCGTCACTGAGTCTGTCCCCACATTCTTCTTTAGGAAATTTCTCTGACTCTGGATTGATGTGTGGCTTCACACTGTTGATCTTCTGTTCTTATTGTTGCTTCTGTTGCTGCTGCTGCTGCTGCTGCTGCTGATGATGATGATGATGACGATGATGGTGGTGGTGGTGGTGGTGGTGGTGGTAGTGATGATGATTTATTCCTGACCTTGATTTTTGTGGTTGGTTGGTTGGTTGGTTGGTTGGTTGGTTTTAGTTCTTTCTTCCACCTTGTCTTGGTAGAAAACTCTTAGCTTCAGTTCTCCATCCACTAGGCCCCATCCCTAGGCAAACCAAACCTTGCAATGGGAAAACCGTTGGAAGAATCCCATTTGTTACCCATGTAGGAGTTATGGAGGTAATGCAGATTCTCCCCTGCTTGTTGACCCTAGAAAAAGAAACTCTTCAGAACAAAAATGTGACCTGCCTGGACAGTGGTTCACTTCATTACCAGCTCATTGCTAGAATGGAAGATGCTGATTCCATTGAGAGCTCAGAATCTTCCTACAGGTGCTTCTGTTCTCAAAACCACTAAAGGTTAAAAAACAAAACAAAACACAAAACACTTGTGAGTTTGCAGAGATTTCCCTATACCTGAAACTGGCAAAATCTTAGTTATCCTGAGGACCCATGCTGGCTTTCTAGGAAGCAAAGAGAAGTCAGAGGAGCCCTGCCATGGAAACCCTATTGTCATCCTCCAGGCTAGAGTAACTGCAAACTGTGCATCAAATCCCAGGGGACCTCAGAGGGCCACCTGATGATGACAACCAGGGACACTGTTCTCTGCTGGCAACTTCATTAAAGAAGTCAGAGTGTGGCCTTAAACCCACCCACAACTTCTTGTCCCTGTCACACAAACCTCTTGAGAGATAAAAGGTAGTTGGTTGTATTTGTTGGAATGCTTAAATGGCACAAATAACAGGAAAACCAAAAGTGGCTTAGACAATATGTCTAACTGTCTCAGTGAATGAATAGAGTCAAATGAGTCTAAGGTTGGTGCAGTGGCTTTCTGAGGCTGCCCAGTGCTAAGGCACAAGCATCTTTCCATTCTGTGTTTGTTTGTTTGTTTGTTTGTTTGTTTGTTTGTGGCAGAGCTTCTCTGTGTAGCAGAGCCCTTACTGTCCTGTGCACACTTTGTAGACAGGCTGGCCTCAAACTCACAGAGATCTGCCTGCCTCTCAGCTAGAGTGCTGGGATGAAAGGCATGAGCCACGACACTCAGCCCCCATTCTGCCATTTTTAATATGTCACCAATGGTTTCTATTGAGGCCACAGTTCAGAAAAGTAGTGTACCACATTGTCTCCCCATGAGAACTGGATGAATTCTGCTCACTCTTCCAGAGCTATCAGTCAGGGTATTTATGGTTTTCTAGAGAGAAAAAAGAAGGCTCCATACTCTGAATTCATAGACACAGCACTGATTAGATTTTTGTCAACTTAAAACTGACAAAAACAAAATGATAATCAATCATCTGGAGAAGAGAGAGTCTCAACTGAGAAAATGCCTCCATCAGATTGGACTCTGGGCAAGTCTGAGGGTCATTTTTTTGGTTAATGATTGACATAGGAAGATGGTACTGTCTCCGGGCACATGGGCCTGGGAGGTAGAAGAAAGCAGGCTGAACAAGCCATGAGGGGCAAGCCAATAAGCAGTGTTGTTCCTGCATGACCTGCCTCTGGTTCCTGCCTTGAGTTCCTGTCTTAGCTTCCCTCTACGATGGACTGTGAGCTGGAAGGTGAAGTTAACTCTTTCCTCCCCAAGTTGGTTTTGATCAGTGTCTTTTCACAGCAGCAGAAGGCAAATTAGGACCAAACCCACAGAAGAATTGGCTGCTTCGGGTAATAAGCTAAGCAGTTTGATGGGTAGCTACAGTTGCTATTTTCTCATTATTGACAAAATACCTCACAGAAGCAACTCAAGAAAGGAAGGACTAATTTGTGCTCAAGAAGAACATCCCATCATTGTGGGCAAGGCTTGGCAGAGAAGGCATAACAGAATTCCTAGTGATGGGAACCTGTGGCCAGGATTCTACACATCTCAGCAGACCACAAACAGTGATCCAGATGTAAAGCAGTCTATAACATTCAAGGCCCAACCCCACCATCCTACATCCTACATCCTACATCACCAGCTGGATCTGAAACGTTCAAAAAGCTCCCCCAATAGCCGGTGGTGGTGACGCACGCCTTTAATCCCAGCACTTGGGAGGCAGAGGCAAGTGGATTTCTGAGTTCGAGGCCAGCCTGGTCTACAGAGTGAGTTCCAGAACAGCCAGGGCTACACAGAGAAACCCTGTCTCAAAAATGAAAAAAAAAAAAAAAAAAAAAGCTCCCCCAAAACAAGCAAACAAACAAACAAACAGTACCACCAGCTGGGGACAAAGTGTTTTGTGTACAAACCATTGAAGCCACAACACTGGTCTTTCAAAGAAGGTCTATAAAGAGGCCCTAAGCACCATTAAAGGCATTGCAAGGCAACCATCACAGTGAGAAAAGCCTCACAACAGCATTGGCCCAACCTGACTAGCCAGCCCCACCTCCGAAGGGTCCTGGAAGCCCTTCCGTGGGAGAAGTTGTCATGGGTCCACGGGTGTTTGCAGGGATTCCTTCTAGTTCTGAGAGACTCACTGGTCCTGTTTGCTGCCCACTCACAGCAGGTTAGATGGCTGCCTTGCTCCCATCCAAGCTAACCCTTCATTAGGGAAGACCCCCAGTGTCTGTCCAACAAGGCTGGAAACATGTGCTCCCTCAGGTCTGAAAGCAGCTTTAATCCTGTCCGCCTTCTGTAGTAGAGTGCTGAGCAAACTTTTATTTAACAAAATGTGTTCCATTGCTTCAAAGAAGGATTGATAGCTATTGGCTTAGGAGACTCCTTGGGCTCCGCACACAGCCAGCTTTTGCTCTCTCGTATATTTTTACAACTATTTTCAAGAAATAAATAGTCTCTCCGTTGGCTCTTGGGGGACGATTTTAATAATATATTTGGGGGAATATCTGAATTAGAATAAGAGCACTGTGTCTCTGAGTTCACTTATTTATTGTTGAATCTCTTCAGCTTTGGTATTTAAACAAAGAAGAAGCACTTCTCTTTTACTGGGCAGACAGGACAGAATGGCAGAAAACACATGATTCTTCCACCCAAACAGGTTTAGGTTTAAATATCATCTCTGTCACTTACAAGTTCTGTGATATTGAGAGGCACATCATCATCTCTGGCTCTCTCTTTTCTTGAACATAAAATAAAGAGAATGTGGTGGCTCAAGAGATGGCTCAGTAGTTCAGAGGACCAAGATAGGGTTTCCAATCCAACATCCCTTTTCTGCTTCCATGTACCCCTAAATGCACATGGTACATGTGCATGCACTCCCACACACACCCACATACACACACCATAAAATAAAATGATAACAATAAAATTTAAAAAAAATAAAGATGATAATAATGATAATAATTTCTGCATGATAGTACTGCCGTGAGAATTCAGCTGCCCACTTTCTGTAAAGCACTAAACTCAAGGCCTGATACTGTTGAGGACTATTTACTATAGGACCACTCCTTGGAAATCTCTTCAGGCTTGAGTGCAAATTCTCCACCAGGCACCACTTCGAAGTAGCAGCTCCAGTTCTGGGCCTGGCAATCTACTTTAATAAGCCCTCCTGGAGATTCCATACACCTTGAGTTTAGAAATGGAAAAGGTGATTATGCACCTACATGGCCGTCCCCTGATAACGAATGCTGAAGTGGATGCAGATACACCCTCTTCCTTTTCCTTTAATGATAGCCCTAGAGTCTCCACTGATGTGTGAGCAGTGGCTCCAGGCCATCCCTTACTCAGGAAAGCCAAATATCTTATCTGCTCCCAGTTCTGGACCCAGTGTTGCTCTCTAGGGGATCTGCATCTCACCTGTGTCACCAGTTCAAGAAATAACAAGTGAGAATCAGCCCATCACCCTCAGGCCAGCATCTCTCTCACTTGTCACCATGTATTCCCATCTGTCCCACTGATAAAATACAGTTCCTTGAGGGTAGGAGCTATGTCTTAATCATCTCTATGTCCCTAGCACCTGATATATTTGGTAGACACCTAATAGAGGGTGTCAAATGAATGAAGTGTCAGCTCCAAGTCAGAGGGGCATTTATTCCTGAAGCAGTCAGGTATTAGGCATGCTGCAGTATCCACTATAATTCTGGTCCTGATGACAAGCAGGTAACAAAGGTGCCTAGAGACCACCAAAATGTACTTGAGCCCCCTCCACCCACTGGCTCTGTTCAGCGCCACAAGGAACACTACATGACACTCTCCATAGATCAGAGCCACATTAAAAGCAGCCTAGGAAAGCAAGTTGCGAGGGTCCATTTCTTTCCTCTGTCATAATTTGTTTTCCCAGTTGCCAGAGAGGTTGAAATGAGCTCTGCCGGTTGACAATTTGGATAGAATAACTTTTCTGTCTCATGAATTCTGAACAGCTGAGGACCGAACTCTACTCCAGGTTATGGAAAATGAGCAAAGCCCTTGGAGGGATAGGTGGAGACGGAGCACTGTCCCCGCTGAAGATGAGTTCAGCCCTGCTCTGAGGCTGACTCTGAAGTTATTCCTGCCTTCCAGGTCTTCCTGTGCTGGCTGTGTACACAAAGTTACCCTGCTCACCACCCTTCCCCACCACCCAGGGCCACTGTGCTGGATCCATTCATCTAACCCACTTAGATGAGCCAGGATGAATACAAATGCCCTCTTCCAGACATTAATTTATGGAACCCTCCTATTCTCTTTGTAACATCCCCTCCTGCCACAGTCCCATCTGCTTTATTGAAAAGCAGCAGGAAGCTCATCCTTCATGAGAAGACTATAAGTTAAATTCAGACTATCAGGGAAAAGTTGTCCTGATTACAATTTTTCTCTAAATCGGAGTGCACAGTAGGGGTTGGGTTAAGATGGGAAGCCCCTGTAATGAGGACAGAAGAAAGCACCTGAGAATGGGGCTGGGGATAGGGCAGAAGCTGGGGATGAAGCAATGTGATCTTGGGATCTGACCTTTGAATAGATGCAGGCCAGACTCCAGTCACCATACCTAGAATGTGTTCCTTCAAGTCACATGACATACTGGGTGTCCTTTTATAGCTTGGGCAAAGGAATATATAGACAGAAACTAGTGGTCTTTATGACCTCTTGGAAAAAAACCATCCAGAGGAAAAGTCTCCTCTGCCGTCCCAGGGAGGAGAGAACATGATATGACATGAGGCAAGACTAGCCCAATAATAGGGGTAAACACATTTGACTTTAACTCCATAGTAGTAGCCATTAAGACCATCTAGCCAACCCTTTTTTCTTCATCTGTTCACTTGCTGGGAAATATGGTTTCTATTATGGCTTCTCAGCATTGGTACAGGACTATAATCCTAGCACTTAGGAGCCTGAGGCAGGAAGATCGTGGGATCAGCCTGAGCTACATAGTGAGTTCAAGACTAGCCTGGGGCATATGGCTTTCCTATTTCTCACTGTCAGACATGTTTTCTTTCTTTCTTTCTTTCTTTTTTTTTTCTTTTTTTTTTTTTTTTTTTTTTTTTTTTTTTTTTTTTTTTTTTTTTTTGAGACAAGGTTTTTCTGCATAGCCCTAGCTGTCCTGGAACTCACTCTGTAGACCAGGCTGGCCTCGAACTCAGAAATCCACCTGCCTCTGCCTCCCAAGTGCTGGGATTAAAGGTGTGTGCCACCACTGCCCAGTGTCAGACATGTTTTCTACATCAGAATAGTTGGGAACCCTAAGCTACTTCCTCTGGTAAACCTCCTCATACCTCAAAATCTACACACTGAACCATAAAGGGAGAGGAACGCACTCTAGGCCTGGACCAGCCAATGCCTTTGGTGAAAAAGCTCTTGAACTGAGCCTTAGAAAAGGGACGTTTATTTCCATCTTCAGTGATAAAGATAAATAGCAGCTGTAGTACTCACTTCAGTCCTTAGGAAGGTGACATTGTTGGACTTTTCTAAGTAATGCTTTGAAATGGTTTTCTTCCTCTGCTTTTTACATTTTTGTGCATTATATACTTGAGGAGGTATTCGCAGTGGCTGATGATAGGAGGTGCAAACTTGACAAGATATGAACTCTGACCTTAAGAGCATCCATAATATAATGTCATAAGATATAACTAGAAGTACATTTCAGCATTGCATTACAGATCTATGACTTACAGGTAATTTCTGTCATTTAAATATGCTGGTGAGCTGACGGCCAAATTGGATTCTTAAGAGGAAAACAATCTCTCCTGCATTAAGAGTGATTACTTTAATTGAGTAGTACCTGGCTCTCTCTGTGGTGATGTTAACATCACTAGCCATCTTGGTGAGATTCGCTGTACTGTTTCCAGAGAAAGTATCGCTCATTAAATGGACACAGGATTAAAGCAGGGGAAAAAAAAGCTTTGAGCCTTTCAAGGATCATCATGACAAGGTCAGGACGATGAAATGGAACAGAAGACCTGGCCTGGACTACTGCTAAATCCAAAGGATTCTAAGAGAAAGCCTTTTTGTCCATGGCAGGAAGCGCTGGGTTATCTCAGCAATGTGTTGTTCTGGAAATTAACATTCATTAATTCATTTATTCCACTTACCTAATTATCTGCTCAGTCAGTCAGTCAGCACTCTGTGTACCTGCCTGACCCTGAGAATGACAGTCCTGGGGCTACTGATGCTGTGTAGACATCCTGAAATGTTGTGTTGTCTTGTGAACGCAATCAGGAGCTGAGTGACGATGGCGCAGTGGCCAGAGGAGAATACCCAAAAGAGCACTGTGAGAGGGAAGGACAGGTCAGAGGCCGCCTTTCCTCATGGTAGTGCCTGCTGCACTTCCTCCATCAGAGTCACAAGCAGGGCTCATCAGGCTGTGACGAGTGACTGGAGACGTGATAGCACAGGCGACCTGGTTAGGAAGTCAGTGTCCTCACAGGTCACACCTTAGTGCCTCTTCCTAAAGTGTCTTAACATCTTGAGACACGCAGAGCTTTCCCTCTGCCATCCCATTGAGCAGAATCACCTTGAGGGCACCGTTTTAAACTGTGGGTTTCTGCACCTAGAAATAAATGTCAATGCAGTCTTTCTGAGGTGGGGCTTTTCTGAGTATTTTCTATGTGGCTGGAACAAAACAGTTGACAAAAGCAACTTGAAGAGGAAAAGTTCCTTTTGGCTCAGAGTATAGAGCAGAGTGGGCGTTGTGTTTATAAAAAGATAAAGAGGTATAAGATATGCTCTATGGGGGTGTGGTGAGGTATGGGGGGAGGGGGTGCCTCCTCTGGGGCCCATGCTGAGGCATCCCTTCCCCCTGAGGGACCAGCCACACAACACGACAGTATAGTATAGAGTAGAGTTTATTCAGGGCATGGGGAGAAGAGTTAAGAGGGTAGTAGAGGCAGAGAAAGAGAGAGAGAGAGAGAGAGAGAGAGAGAGAGAGAGAGAGAGAGAGAGAGAGACAT
>JADRCD010203238.1:26796-41796 GCA_019843815.1 Montemys delectorum
AGAGAGAGAGAGAGAGAGAGAGAAGAGAAGAGAAGAGAAGAGAAGAGAAGAGAAGAGAAGAGAAGAGAAGAGAAGAGAAGAGAAGTAGAGGCCAGCCATGACCATTTGGAGAGAGGGGGGAAGGGAATAGGGAGAGAAAGGGAGCAAGAGAGCAAGAGGCAAGAGAAGGAGGAGGGGGCAAGCAGCCCCTTTTATAGTAGGTCAGGCCTACCTGGCTGTTGCCAGGTAACTGTGGGGTGGAGTTTAGACAGAATGCTAACAGTTGTGGTAATAAGAATCAGAAGGAGGGGGCACAGTCTGTGTGGTGTCTTCCTCTGTCATTCCACTTTACATTTTTAGATAGAGTCTCTGACAGGGCAGAAGTCGTGGGACTTGAACTCAGGTCCTCTTGCTTTTATAGTTAACACTCTCACCCACTGAACCATCTCCCCAGCCCTTGGATTTAAGAAGCAAAGCGTGATTTAAAAAAAAAAAAAAAAAATGAGTTCTCAGCTCACTTTCTCCTTTTTTATTCAGCCCAGAACTCCAGTCTATGGAATGATACCAACCTCATTTACTGAGGGTCTTCTCACCTAAGTAAACCTGATATAGAGACTCCCTCTCAGATATGCACAGAGATTTGCCTCCTGGGAGAATCTAGATCCTGTCAAGGTAATAATCAGTATTAGCCATCACTGAGCCTGAGCACAAGTAGACTTTGAAATTAGGGAAAGAAAATAAATGTATAATGTGTGCCCATTTCTATGATACAAACACCTCCGCCTTGTCCAGTTTCAAGCTGCTGACTGTGACAACACTGAAGACAGAGTGCGGTAAAGGCATTTATAGTCATCACCTATCAAGATACACCCATCTCAGCCCATTTCAGCCCCACCCACCTTACAGACCCCTGGTACTCAGAAGATTCCTATTTCCAGAGCAGAAGACTCTGCAGCATAGCCAGAGGCTGCGTTAGGGTTGCCTCCATTTTTCTTAAAAACTCTTTGAATATCAGAAAACAGAAACGGAAAGCTCTGTGATAAGGGCTGACAAAGTTGGGCAGCACTTTAGCCCAACAGTGCAATGCAATAAAATTTTATTATTCCCCATAATTTTCAAGCATTATTTTTTAAATGTGGGTAAGACCACTAATGATGAAGGTGGGGACCTGTGTTCAAATCCCAACACTTCACTTTTGAGAAACTATCTCAAAAACTAACCTGAATGTAGAGAATGATAAACACCAAACGTTTTCCTTTAACCTCTGCACAACACAGGAATATAAATAAACAAACAAACAAATAAACTTTCCAAATCCAGGCACCTCTAGCCCCAATCTATGTCACAAAAGGACTAAGTAACAAAATTAAACATAACAACAACAAAAACACTAGGAAGTCCAACTCCCTTCTGCACCACTGAGAACCGGAAGTCCTTTACAAATGGCCGCCTCTGTCATCCGGCTCAGTCTGACAGAAGTAGAGGAGGAGTATTGTCTCTGAGCTCTATTTTCCTTATTTCTCTAAGCCACTTCCAGTGAGAGCGTCCTAAGCAAATCAATTGGAAGTCTGTTTGACGATGCTGTGGGCTACAGCTGATTTGTTCACTTGTTGAATATATGCCTACTCCTCTGTGTCCAATCTGGTGCTAAGCCTCAGGGTAGAGAAACCAGAGTCCTGTGGATTCACACCTGCTCCTCTGCTTGAAGCACTCATGGTGAGAAGGGACTGAGGATACCACACTTTAGTGAGGCAGACCCCACCACCCAGGGCAACCACAAAACCACCTCATTGTGTAGATTATATATAAGCACACTCATACTAGCACATGGACCACACCCAAGTCTTAGGAGCTGGCCTGGTAATGGGGATGAAGCTGGGTAGAGGCCTAGGATAAAGAAAGCATATGAAGGCAAAGATGTAAGTATGGAGACCAGCCCTGGAGCAGATGGGGTAAGGAAGTACAAACTGAGACTTTCACGCTGTTCTATGTCAGGAGGAAGGCCCATGGTGGCTGTGGGGTGTGGGAACCTCTCCATAGTGTCTGTACCATTTCTCTGGTCTCCCAGACTCCAGGATTCGACAGGTTCACTCATGCTCAAGGGCCCAAGTGCATGATAAAAAAATCATCAGAATTGAGCCCCTGGGGGGTTGTAAATGTCACACTCACCAATATGCCTCTTTCTTTTTTTCTTTTGGCTTAAAACATAAAACACAACTGTAGCTATCTGTAGGTGGTGGGGTTATAAACTGTTTTGATAGTATTTCTTTTGCCTAGTTCTATTTTCTGAATATTCTACAATGAACACACTTTACAATAAGGAAAAAAATCTATTATAAAAATGGTCATACACAGTTTCTATCGAAACAGCAATCCTTGACTGACTGCTTAAGAAATATTCAACTGAATTACAAATGGGAAAAAATTATTGATGGGATCTAACTCTAAACCTCTAGGCTATTTCTTCTGCCCCCCTTGCTTCACTCAGAACCAAGGAAGACAGAGATGTGAGAACCATCTTGAAAAGTAATAGTTTCTTTTATTGTTATAGCTTGGAGCATGGATTATTTCCATGATTTATATTTCAGGAAACTTTGAGTAGAGGAAAATTGCCCAATAGTTAGAGATGATGGAATTATCAATATCTTCCTTTCAAAGAAAAGAAAACATTATATCAGAGAGATGCCTAGTTGATAAAAATATTATCATATGCAGCCTGGACCGTGGGAGAACAGTCAAAAAACGAATGAATGAATGAATGAATGAATGACTTTAACCAGTTGAAGGTGTTGCAGTTGTGGGAAATGTTGAAATGTGTGAAGTTTTGAAAGAACTTCAGATGATATAAAGACAGTGACAATTCTTACACACCACTTAGCCATCACTTTTTTAAGGTATATGAGTTCTGCCATATATGTGTATGTGTGTGTATATACATACATATGTACACATATATGTGTACATATATATGCATATACATATATGTGCATACAGTGCTTACAGAGACCAGAAGAAGGCATCAGAAACCCCAGAACTGGAGTTATAGCTGGTAAGAGCTGCCATGTGATTTCTGGGAACCGAACCTGGGCCTTTTATAAGAGCAGCCAGTGTTCTTACCTGAGCCATCTCTCCAGCCCTTAAGAGAAGGTATCTTGATGACAGTCTTCTGCTTGCAGCAGATGGAGAACATTACAGAAAGCCCCAAGGGGTCAAAATGCAGAGATCAACTGACCGTAGGATGCTAATCCCAGATCAATGCACTTACAACACAGCCCCTACACTTAAGACTCAGAAAACAAAGCAGGAGGCAGAAAAGTACATCTGTTATGACATAGTTTCTTCTAAAAAAAAAAAAAAAAATGGCCCAGGCATGGTGGTGCATGCATGCCTTTAACCTCAGAACTCAGGAGACAGAGGCAGGTGGATGTCTAGGAGTTCAAGGCAAGCCAAAGCTATGTAGAAAGACTCTGCCTCAAAACAATCAAAAAGAAGGTGACTCTGGGGGAATTAGGGGAAAGAGTTAGGGGTAAATGTGATCAAAATATGTTGTATGAAATTCTTAGAGTTAATCTTATATTAAGAAAACAATAGTGAAATAGTTTACATAGTTTTATAGTTCATAAAGTATTCTAACATTTAATCCCACAACTTTAAAATATTTATGTTAACTTGAGTTCCATGTTGGGAATAAAGAACATGGAACTTGGGGAAACTTAGTGACTAGCCTGAGGACACAGCTGGACAGGGGAAAGGCAGGACTCAAGCTGGCTCATAGACCTTATGTCAGTTTCTACTCCTGGCATCACTGAACATACTCCAAATGTGGGATAAGTCAGTGCATACTTACTCTCTTATAGTTCTGGTGTCAAAAAGTCCAAAATCAAGGTGTGAGCAGAGCAGGGGCCTCTGTCGGCTTCTGGCTACTGTCCATTAAGGATACAAGTCCTTAGCTGTGGTCAGTCTTGCCAGTATGCTTCTGCAAATGCACTGCCTTTTCTTTTCAGGCAGGCAACATTTCCTACATCTCCTCCTTTTAATGGCACTGTTGTGATTTAAATGTGAAAGGAACGGGCAAATTTGAATTCTTGGTCCTTAGCACTTGGTGGCATTGTTTTTGAAATGCTGAAGGACCTTCAGGAGGTATTTTGGAAAACTGTGGAACTTTTAAGAGGAAGTGAGCCAGCCACTGAGGGTGGCCCATGAGATTTTTTTTTTATCCCAGTTTTTCTTCCTATTCCACCAAGATGTGAAATGAGGAACCCCACCCCCAGCTGCACATTCCTGCTACCATGCAGTCCTCTCTAAGAACGACTGTAGTCCCTTAAACTGTAAGCCCAAATAACCTTCCTCCCTTAACCTGCTGCTTCTTGGTGATCTGTTCAAAATAATGTGAAAGCAACTGATGCTCTTACGTTTAGGGCCCCCAGATAATCTAGGCACATCTTCCCAAATCACGATCATGAATTCAACCGTATCTTCAATGTCCTTTGGGGCACATAAAACAAAACCCACAGCTTCCAGACTTTAGGATGTAGTTATTTTTGAGGGAGCATTAATTAGCCTACCACAGGAATATTTACATCATTGTTGAGTGCATCTAAATGTAAAATCCCCCCAGGATAAATTTGGTATTAACTCTTCCTAGTTTTCCACTTTTAACCTTTCCCTTCTGTGTGCCTTGGGGCTTGGATTTTGGCTTGCTTGCTATTAAGCAAATTGCCTGGCTCTTTATTGGAAGTAATTTACCTGCAATCCTATCTTCCTGCTGTTCTTCATGGATAGTAAACAGATTTTCCAGGCCTAGCTCAGACTGCGTTTGCAGAGGGATGCATTGTTTGCTGCTGAGCCCCTCAACCTGTTGCTGTTTATTGGGCCTTCATCCTGTGTTCAAAGTGTATGTGCTCCATTCTGTCCTGTAGCAAGTCTGTGGGGTACAGGACATTATCCTTATTTATAACTAGGAGGCTCAAGGCTCAGAGTCCAATGGCACACTCAAGGTTACACACTGAAGCTGTAGATCCTCAAGACCCAGGCTCCAATACCATGCTCTTACAAAAATTCCTAAGCTTGAATGATGTATAGACCTATTTTAAAGGGCAAACCTAGGCTTCTCAAATACCCTAGCTTAAGTTGTAATTGCTTTCATCATAATATTATTATTTAAATATGTGTAAAAGTAAGTAGATATTAATTCCTCTTGCTTATAGCTCTTGGAAGACTATAAAGGCATAATAATGATAGTAATAATCACACAGACAAACTCCAAGCCCTCTTAAAATGCTAATTCAGACCATGGCTCTAATATGAAGGGCCGTACTGGAGAATCCATTGGTGGCTGGTACCATCCATAGCAAAGCACACCACCCTGGCCCAGACCTTTTAGAGTTCAGCACACAGATTCCAGTGTTCTTTGGGATCCTGGGTCCTCTGGGCAGATTCATTTCTCCACTAGTCTTCTACCACTGTTACTGTGTGGCATGCTACCACACAGTTTTTTGAGCTTCCCTGGGGAAGATGTCATTAGTGGGTTGACAGTGCCTCTTTTCCTCCAGCTACTGAAGTGGGTGCTAGGAGTCCAATTCCTGTGGGTATTAGAAGAAACCACAGCTATGGGACAGAGGGAGGGAGCAAGGAGGCGTAGAGGAAGACACTGAGCTGTGTAGCAGTTCCTAGGAAGACCTCTACTGAGAACAACTCTTCCGAGAGGCCTTATCTTACAGGTAACTTTGGTTCCCCTGGGTGCTCACTAGTACAGGTCACCTCCTGAAGGAGTGAAGATGTGACCTCACCCTGAGATGCCTTTTGCTAGCCAACAAATGCCCAATAACTAAGAGACCCATTTTAGCATTGTTCCTGTTAGCAGGAAGTCACCTGTGCTGGCCCAAGGCAGCATTGTAGATGAGGCTGGGGACTATGAGCAGATGTGCCTTGGCCCCTGAAACCACCTGATGGTGCTCTATTAGAACACTTCGAGATGATCCATCATATGTCTGCACTGTGAAATATAACATATTTATAGTCCTATAGAGAACTAGGAAAACCTTAACAGGAGTCACAAATGCCCAGTATCTCCCGGATCTTGCCAGGGCACAGCAGAATCTCCAGAAGCCTCTGAGCCTGTTGCCTCCTTCTTTAGGGTCAGAGTCACATTCTCCAGATCCTCTCTAGATGTCCATGAAACTTTGGGAGTAAGAAACTTTCCTTTACTGAACGCCACTCACTGCTCTTGAGCAAGCAAGTGCTAGGGGATGAGTCCTTTGCTAGGCATCTAGTGTGAACATGTTTAGTGAACAAAGAATGAATTGGGACCAAGAGCCTAGAAAAAAGATGGTCTGAGAGCTGAGGGCATCTGAAAGAGTTTTCCAAAGGACCGTTTGTGAGAGCACAAGGGATACTTGCAAAAGGATCCTGCCTGAAAGTACAAGCCTAGAGACAGCTGGGCATGCCAGGGAAGGAAGGGGGCATGTCCAGTGTTTCTTGGAAGGCAGTGCATGGTGAGAATTGTTCTTGGGAAAGAGGCCATACCTCTTCCTCCTGTTCACCTCCTCTTTCCATCCATTATCTCATTTAATCCTGATGCATGCTACTAACCCACTAGATACTAGAAGTCGGGCTCCAAGAGGCTAGGGAGCCTCCCATCCCCAGCCCAGCTCACCCATGAAGGAGCTCCTAAAATGTGTTTCCAGATAAAGAACCAAGATCAGAGAGGCGGTTGTGGTGGCATAGGCTGGTAGGATTTGCTGAAGGAGGCAGAGGCAGGAGGATGGCCTGGGCTACACATTTTTCCTGTCTTGAAAAACAAAACAAAACAAAACAAAAATAATAATATCAAAATAATAATAATAATAATAATAATAATAATAATTTAAAAGATCAGAGAGGATATCAGTGTCCTTAAACAAACACAGCACTTAGTTAAATAGTGGAGCCATGATCTGGGACCCTGGCTGCTCTATTCCACCACACCACTCCTTAACTTCCGCTCTGCAATGGTATGATAATAAGCAAAAGAGGAATTTTTACTCAGGGAATCTGCATGATTGGGGGTAGACTGGAAGGGGGGGACACCCCTCTATATATGAGAGCATCCAAAATTCCTAGTGTGGACCTTCACTTAGGGCCAATCAGCCGCCCAAAGTTTCTCTCTAGTCCTCTCAACCAGCAGCTGTGTGAGGGTCTCCAGAATGGAAAGGGTTAAGCTCCCACCGCTTAGCAGCGCTGTTACTTTGCATTTAAATAGCACCATCTAAGAAAGCAACATTCCCAGGAATCTGATTTGCTTCGGACGTGCTGAGCACCTGAAGGCGTACTTACTTCCCAGCCAGGTCATTTGGAGCTTCATTACTTAATAATTTGAAAGCTTTTTATGGAAATCAGCAGATAAAAGGAGATGACGAAGTGAAATGATATTATATTTAAGGACCCAGCAAAACAGGCTTCCAGGAGCATCCCTGGGTCAGATGCTCTTGCTGGGGAAGGCGAGATGTTGATGCTCAGAGGACGGCTTCTCATTCCCTTTGAGAATGCTTTTATTTGGAAGACATTCTTTTCCTAACAAAGACTCGCAGGCTTTGAAATCATCAAGAAAAGAATCCATCAGCCGCTGCCTTAGGAGTTCTGTCTCTTAGGAGCTCTCCTGCCCCTCTGCCCACCTTCCTGGCTGCTGCCGTATTGTCCACCTACCTGAGCCTCTGAGGTAGTTGTCCTCCAACCAATGCAGCATCGGTGCCACATAACGCCGTTCTCAAAAGTCTTTATCACTGCCCAGTTGAGAAAGAAACATGGGAAAGAGAATGAGGAGGGGGGAAAAAGCAAAAGGAATTGCCCAGAATCCTACCAGCCCCTCTGCCCTGCTGTCCTGCTGTCCTGCTGTCCTGCTGTCCTGCTGTCCTGCTAACCTACAGCTTCACTTTCCCTTCTTTGGTAGATTGTGTCTTTTAAATACAAAATCGCCAGGTAGCATTCATTCCTCTACTAAAAAGTAACCCTGGGTCTCCAGTCACTGCCACCTGTCTAGACTCCCTTTCCAGGGGAGCGCTGCAAAGGCAGGTGCCCAGGGTTGCTGGCTGCACACCTTCCCCTCTTCTTTCCTGAACCTGCTTCAGTAGCGTGTCTGGTGAGGAACAGGCAGTGGTAGTGGCGGTTACCAGGCAGTGGGGTGGCAATGGACAGCAGGATGACATGAGGACATCAAATGGAGGCTTCCTTTTTCTGAAATCTTCTTGAGGCTCCTGCCTCTTCCCCATCCTCTTCTCTGCCTCCCCCCTCACTCCCAGTTGAGCTATCTGGTGGCTTTGCCACTTAACACACTCAAGGCTAAGAAGCGTACCTGCTTCCTGGACCTCTCCTGAACACAAGCCTCATAGGTCTGGCTGCCCCTGATGGGTTCCCTTGGAGACCGCTTAGCCCTCAGGTTTCATGCCCCATGCCCTAAGCTCTTGGTGCATCTACCATGAGTATTTGTGTGTTGCATCTCCCACAATCCTCCTGCATTTCTTTTCCCTTGTCGCCCATCTGGCATTGCAATGGCAGTGTGACCAGTGTCAGCCCACACCGTCCCCTTCAATGTGATTTCCCACAGCTGCCAGCAGACCTCTCTAAGAACACATATTTGATTGCAGTTCTCTCTTATTGACTTGGAACAAGACCCTTTTGCCCCCTGCCCCCCTCCCAGGAAGGGCAGCAAAGGCCCAGACGTCCTCTAGCTTGTCACTAGTGATTTAATTAGCTAATCCATTATTCATCCCTTAAATATTCTCTGCATGCCTTCTGTGTGTAGGGATTGGTGCTGAGGTTATAGGTGAAGCAGTTCATTGGCTCTACCACTGGCTTCAGAGATGGGACCTGTCCCTGGGGTACGAGGTGGGGCTGGGAAGCAGGACAACGGTGTCAGAGGCTATACCACTGAGATCACACAGGTGCTCCCATGCAAAGCAAGAGGGGCTGCTCTTGCAGTTGAAGGCATCTCCCACCAGCCCTCGTATGAGGTGTGGCCCCTACTGGGCACGGTCTGTCCCACATGAATTTACTGTCAGCTCCAGGAAATTAGTGTCACCTAGCCTGGCCCTCATCTACCTCTTACCTGTAGCACGGGCACTCTCTTCACTGGGGTTGGGGAGAAGGCAGGAGGTGGAGCTTCAGAAGAAAGATAACAAGGACCAGGTGACACAGGAGTGATGTACATGTCCCACCCTTGTCTTCACACTCTGAGGACAAGTGGGCTGTCATGAACACAATAAGGACACGATAAGAATCCAGAAAACGGAGTTAAACCCAACCACGGGGGAAGACAAGTGAATGCTGTGACCGGTGCAGGTGACGGCGGGCTTGGGGTGGTATAGAACCTCAGAGTTGCCAGCCCAGTCCAGGCAGCCCTAGCTGGGGCACAGAGAGCAGCGAGTTGGCCAGGGCTACTCAAAGGGTCCTTCCTCTCCTGCTCCATGATGGCCTAGCCACTTCCTCAAAAACATCTCGGGGAAAATTGTTATCTGCAAGCATTATGCAATTTTCCCATTGGAATTACAGGCTGTGTTTGAAAAGAAATAAAAAGAAATTGAATGTGAAATGCTTCCGTGCAGATCTGAGAAGGGCTTCAGATACTTTCTCGAGCTCTGAAATAGCTGATCAGATGGTAACTTGGGATGGCAGCTGCTTCCTGAGGGGACAAAGGCATCGAATAACACTTACATGTGCCCAGCTGGGTCACTCCACTGAGATGTTCCAGAGCAGTGGTTCTCCACCTTCCTAACTGGGTGACCCTTTAATGTAGTTCCCCCAACCATAAAATTATTCCATTGCTACCTCATAACTGCCATCTTGCCACTGAATGAATTGTAATGTAAATATCCGATATGCAGAATATCTGATATATGACCTCCAGAGGGGTCACAACCCACAGGCTGAGAACCGCTGCTCCAGAGCAAACTCGGAAACTGTGAGCTCAGCTGCACGTGTTAGTTACTTCTTATTTTGGCCCATGGTATGAGAGTACCATTGTCCATCATGATCCAGAAGGCATGGCAACAGGATCTGGAGGCACCTGGTCACAGGGCATCCATAGCAAGAAAGCAAAGAGAGAGAAATGCTGGGGTTCTCTGCTCAGTTTCTTCCACATGTGGGTGGGTCATCCCTCTTCAACTAACCCAGTCTAGAAAGCTCTTTGGGGTACACTAGAGGCTTGTCCCCTGAAGTTGACAAGCATTATAAACCATGGCACCTGCGTTCAGCAGCCAGCCCGTGTGTGCTACCCCTTCCCCTCCACTGACAACCTGGCAGCTCTCACACCTCTGCCTCTGCTCTCAACTGCCCGTGCCGATACCCAGCGTGGCTATTATGGTGTCACGGCCCTAGCCCCATAGTAAGCCAATGCCGTGCAGGCGAATTGGGGTTGAGAAGGACCCCGGCCTCTTGTTCATCCTAACCTCTCACTCATTCAGCACTGAGCACGTGCTAGGACAGTACAGCAGTAAGCAAAACGAAAACCTCTGCTCCCCCTGCGGTCCCCTTCCAGCAGGGGATGGAAGCTACATAAGCAGATACCCAGGAAGCTGCCCATGCCAAATGTAACAGAGAAAATCTATTCAAGTAAAAAGATGGAGATGTTGGATGGTGGAGATGTGGGGAACTGCTGTGGTCATTGGAGGTTTCACTGAGAGGGGGGACATTTGAGTAAGGAGATGGAGGAGGAGAAAGAATGGGTGCTCCGAGATCTTGGAGAACAGCATTGAGGGGACAGGGGACAGTGAATTCAAAGGGTACCTGGCATTGAGGGGACAGCAAGTTCAAAGGCACCTGGCATTGAGGTGGCAGGGGACAGCAAGTTCAAAGGGCACCTGGCATTGAAGGACAGGAGATAGAAAGTTCAAAGGGTACCTGGCATTGAAGGACAGGAGACAGAAAGTTCAAAGGGTACCTGGCATTGAGGTGGCAGGGGACAGCAAGTTCAATGGGCACCTGTCATATTAGAAGTAAAGCAAGGAGTCTATGATGCTGGAATAGAGTGAAGAGAAGGACCAGATGCAGTAGAGAGGCAAGGGGAAGAGATGCAGCTCACAATGGTCCTGGCAAGGTCCCTACCCACTGTGAGCTTCAAGGCCAGAGGATTTTGACCAGAAGAGCAGCATTATATGAATGCTACAAGAAAAAAAAAGGCCTATACAAGTTCTACATTTGTTTTTTAATCATATTCATAGTGGTACCTGCAACAACTTGGCTCTGATGAGAGCCTTGTGTGAATCCCATGTCATAGAGGGAGGGAGTGTGAGGACCACAGTCAAGAGAAAGGAGCCCCTTTCCAGAGAAAGGATAAGAAGCCCGCCCCAGCCTCATGACCATCTTCCCTTGAGAGCTAGAGGGTCTAACATTTGCACTTCCAGCTGATTTCAGGAACTCCCACCAAACCTCGCCTCCCAGAGGCCCACACCATCTCCCAACCCTGCAAGCAAGCCTCCGACTCGTGGGGCCTCAGGGGACACGTAGGCTATGCAGAAGAACAGCAGAAGGAGGGTAGTAAAGAGACCTGCCAGAAGCAGGTACAGCTATCTGGGAAACAATGATGGTAGTAGGGCAGGTGGAGAGGAGAGCAAGCTAGATAGTGAGGACATTTTGTAAGTGGATTTGACAGCATGTACTGTTGGGCTGGATATGAGGGTGTGAGAGCGACCTGTGGGTGACCACTTGGAATGTTGGCATTACCACAGAACCCGGGTTCAGGAAGGATGAGGGATGGGGAGAGAAGATAGGGTTAGTTCTAGGTGAAACATCAGAAAGCTAATATACACATGTAGAGCTCAGAGGCAAGGTTGGCATTCCTTATTGAAACTCAGGTACAGGGGCTGGAGAGCTAGTGCTAATCTTACAGAGGATGGGATTTAGTCCCCAGCATCCATGGGATTCAGTTCCCAGCATCCATGTCATTTAGCTTAAGAGTCTATAGCTCAGCTGGGTGGCAGTGGCATATGCCTTTAATCCCGGCACTTGAGAGGCAAGGGCAGACAGATCTCTGTGAATTCAGAGTCAGTCTCCTCTACAGAGTTCCAGGCTACACAGATAAACCAAGTTTTCAAAAAGACAACAACAAAAAGAGTCTATGACTCCACCTCCAGGAGATCTGGCATCTTCTGCCTTCCGTGAGCTGCATTCATGTATACACACACACACACACACACACACACAGAATATTAAAAAGCATCTTCATGTGCAGTTGACTACATAAGGCTTAGACTAGATGAAATTACCAAGGAAGAGTGGACAGAACATGAAGAAAAGAGGACCAAGGTTGGGCCCTTCTGTGTTGGCATCATCACTGGAGGCCACCAAGGGATGCAGAGTTACCTGCAGATCGAGAAGCCATCAGACACCATGGTTTTATGAGAGCACATGGGGATTCTGGGAAAGGGCAGAACAGATAAAGAAGACAAACAGTGCTCAAGGGGTTTCTGCCCAGGGTCTAGGCTTTTCCTCAGAGAGAACCAACCAGTGGCCTGTGCCTCATGGAAGGGGCTCCTTAAGAACTCTGCTAACTAGTGTCAGAACAGCTCTGGCTGAAATGGGCAAAGGGGAGTCTGTCTGGAGAGAGAATGCCAGGCAGATAAAAAGACGTGAGTTATAGGGTCAGACATCCCTGTGCTGGGATCTGTGTTCCTGGGTGGGTGTGAAGATGTTACTTAACCAATAAAAGAAGTTCCCAAGGAGCATGCCGGTGTACAGCACAAGGCGGGGTCACCGCAGGTGCCTTTGGTGGTGTGGGGGTTTCATCTTTGGGGTAGGGCTTTTTTCTCACAGGCTTGGGAGAGAACTGTCACACCTTCATCCCCACCCATACAGACCCCCCCCCCCCCCAGCCACTGTGTCACTGATACGGTTACTGTGAGCACCGTCAGCTGAGCATCCTGTTACTTCCATGCTGGTCTGAACTCAGAGCCTTTAGGACTTGCCTAAAGAACAGTGTGAAGAGATGGAGCCAGCTCTCCCAGGCTGCCCTCTCCACTAACTCAGTGAGATGCCTAGAGTTTAAGCTCTGGCCAGCCACTGCCTAACTGTGAAACTAGTTTGGCCAAATTGTGTGTGTGTGTATGTGTGTGTGTGTGTGTGTGTGTGTGTGTGTGCCTTGCTACTCTAAAAATTTGGATTTTTTTTTTTTTTTTTTTTTTTGGTTTTTCAAGACAGGGTTTTTCTGTATAGCACAGGCTGTCCTGGAACTCACTCTGTAGACCAGGCTGGCCTCAAACTCAGAAATCCACCTGCCTCTGCCTCCCAAATGCTGGGATTAAAGGTGTGCATCACCACTGCCTGGCTCTAAAATTCAGATTAAATGGGGTACTGTGTACAGATAAGAGGCAAGCTGCTTAGTACATGGCTTTTAAAACTTTTCCACTCACAAGCTCCTTCTGCAGGAGAAATTTTTACATAACTCTGGGTGTGTAGCTATGTAAGATAGGTATGCAAACCATTTTCTGATAATAACCCATAACAAGTCTTATTTTAAAACAATTTGTTGAGCATATATAATCTAACCATGTATTAAAGACTATAGTAAATTCATACCCTGATGAGGTAGCTGTGCTTATTTGTTTTGCATAAAGAATTAAATATTTGATTCTGGAAGATGTAGAGCATCTTCAATGCTTTCCAGAGTTGACTGACGTTTTGATATTGTAATCATCAGTGCTGAGATGGCCTCTTTGCATAACTACACACTGACTGAGGTGTATTTAGGGACACTTCAAAAATTGCTAGAAATTCTGTTCTTATCCCAAACCAAAATTAATTTAATACTTTTTATTAAAATCGAGTCACAACTCAAACAACAACTTTAAAAATCAAGTACACAATACAATAAAAGATATACTAACTTGATGCTTATATGCTGAGGGATGAGAATAGGAATGTATTCTTTGTTTTCCCTGATTGAACCAGTTTGTCTCTATAAGAGCAGAGAGCATTGTATGTAACAACACTGCATTCCCTAACACAAAATAGTTTTGAATCTGAGCCAAGGACCACTGGCCTTGTATAGTGTGTCACCTCACAGAGTGTAAGGGGTATACTGTGTGGTCAGAACCAAGGCTGCAGTGAGGTCACTTGATAAAATGGAGGTGTGTGCACCCAGAAACACTTTGGACTTATTAAATCTTTGTTTTTTTTTAATACATTGTGCATTCATGTGGTCATTGTACATTCTGAAACCTTACCTTGAATAACACAACCTTCACATTTCATCAGTCACGTGATCCCTATGGGTCATGACATCATAATTTAAACAGCTATAACCTGACACATAAAAACAGTAAAGTTGCCAGGCAGTGGTAGCACACGCCTTTAATCCCAGTGCTTGGGAGGCAGAGGCAGGTGGATTTCTGAGTTCAAGGCCAGCCTGATCTACAGAGTGAGTTCCAGGACAGCCAGGACAACACAGAGAAACCCTGCCTTGAAAAACCAAAAAACAAACAAACAAACAAAAACAGTAAAGTCACAGTTGTTGTTCCAGGTCCTTTCTCTCTCTGATCACCAGCTGTATCTTGGTTCTTTTTTCTGGGAAGAGAAAGCTTGTTGGTACCCCGGGAAGGGTACCCAAGCTGATATGGAGATACCCAATGATAAGAAGCCTCAGAGAAAGGAAATCATTTTGGTGTCTAACTGGGAGGTGAGGTCAAAGGTGAGGAGTCAGACAGGTGCCAAGGAGGAAATGGGAGAGAGGAGGTGACAGACTCAGCCAGCTGTGGGCATGGCTGAGTCTGTCATTGGAATCAGCCCTGACCCCATCCCCACCCCACCACCACTGACATCTCTGCCTCTCCCCTGTGCCAAGTCTGTAATTATTCAACCTGAACCCTCAACCTTCCAGTCTGACTTGATCCCACAACCTGTTTAGAGCTGAGCTTTTCCCACTTGGTAGCTTGATATGAGCACAGCTGCCGCATCTTCTGACGTGTTTACCAAAAGCAAATTGTCAGACAGACACGAGTGACCTGCATTTTCTATGGGGAAGTTTATTTTAATTGGCACATCTTTGGGAAAGTG
>JADRCD010203238.1:44296-120186 GCA_019843815.1 Montemys delectorum
ACAGGAAAGTAGTTCCAGTGCTAGATAGGGGTGGGGGGAGGGGGTTCACATGGTCCAAGTGCGGGAAAGAAGACATGATCATGGAGAGCTGTTGATGGCTCAGAGTGGGGAATAGCTCGGCCAGATTTGTGGATATGAATGCAGAGAGTATTTGGGTCCTGTCTGGGGCGAGGCACAAGAGATAGAGGGAGCTGGCAATGTTCCTCATGTGCTCAGGTATCTGGTGTGTGTGAGTTGGATACAGACAGGGCCTTTGGAGTAGGCCCAAAGGCCGAGGAGGGCCCCATGTGAACTTTCTATGGATGTTGAAGGAGATTCAGAGCTGGCATGGTAGAAATTAGTTCCTGTCTTGTGTATGACTCTGTGGTGGACAGCTGCTGTTAGCCCATCCCCAAAACACACATTGTAAACAAACATACAAATCTTCTAGGAGAAATGGAACCACTCAGGAGGCCAGGACATGCTTTTCCTGAAGACCTGTGCGTGCGAGTACGGTTGTCTGCACTCCCAGTGATTCTTTCCTCCGCCCGCCATGGGCAGCCTAGGGAAACTGCACTCAGAGAAAGGCTGTAAACTCTGTTGCCTCCTCCCACCCCCTGCCCTTATCCTCACCCAACCCAAGCCACCGGAGATCCAGACTGAGTTGGCTCTAGATAAAGCCCCACTTCCTCTCAGGGGCCTGTGCATAACCCCTTCCCTGCTTGTAGTCAAGGTCTTCAGGCAGAGAAAAGTTTTTATAACTATAACGTTTGGCTGGGGCACTCCTCTGATCCCTTACTTTCCATTTTCTAAGTGCTCTGGGAGTCCCAGGGAGATGTTCACCAAGTCATCCTAAGTAAGTTCTAGGCACCCACTGCCAAGTATGGCTCTGAGGTCTGGGGAGTAGCTGTGAGGCACCCAAACAAGGCTCTGGCCGCACTCCCGCCCCACCCCCAGCCCCTGGAACCCAGAGCTCTGTGCAGTTATCAGCCCAGCTTTTCCTGCCCCAGTTGGTGACATCCTATTCTTCCTATGTGTTATGGTTGATAGTGTCTAAGCTGCTGGGCTCAGGCCAGGGGAAGGCAGCAACTGGAGCCAGCCAACTCCAATCAGAGGAGATCTCCATTAAGGAGTGCTCCTGACACCCTCCACTGAAAGTGTAACTTAAAGTAAAAAAACCCAACTGAATCTCAGTGTCAAGTCAAGTAAGAGCCGCAGGATTCTGATCTTTGCCTCATGATGGCCACATAACGTTTCAAAATATTAATTCTCAAATTCTTCCTTAGAAGTTCTTTGAGGTTCCCCATAATTTAATGATGTTCTATACACTGTCTAATCAAAATAGAGCAGAAGCCACAAAGGGAGTAGGTACGAGGGCTTTGTTCCAGCCTCTTTGCCTGGGGGAAAGGGTCTCTACAGCAGGAGGGTGGCTCAGGGTGACAAGCACTCGGGTGAAGGGTTGGCTGCCTTACAGAATTTGCTGACCAGTGTTGGCCTGGCCTCTGTGTCTGGCCCTACGCTCGTGACTCAGCCCTTTATGCTGAACAAATAGGGAAGTCTAGCCAATAGAGGTGAAGTCGGGGTCACAGCTGGATCTAGTGGGGCATGGGCTAGACTAAAGAACCAAGGTGTGACGGGGTGGGATTATCCACAGGCAGACTATGACCACCCGGTGCCACCTCCTGGTGTTGCTGCGGTGAAATGGCTCCACAGCCCATGAAGAGATAAAAAGGGCACAGCCAACCATCACCACGTTAAATCCCTCCTGTTGCCAGAAGCCCAGCTCTCTACATTAAACATGTGTGGTTCTCTCCTCTTGCAGAGTGACGAAGTCCTCACTGTCATCAAAGCCAAAGCCCAGTGGCCAGCCTGGCAGCCTGTCAATGTGTAAGTACCAAACAGAGACTTGCGCTCCCTGTCCCATCCTAGCCTTGTCCTAGAAGCCACTTAGCTCATGGTCACTTAATATTGGTCGTGCCATTAAAGTTGGCAATATCTCTCAGATGAGCAAGCCAGGGACGTGCTGCCCAGGTGGGAAGCCTTGTCTCCTTGGGGTTGTAGGTTTGGCCTCTGTTTCCCCAGTGGCCCTCTATCTACCACAGAGGGCCCAACTGATTAACCGTGGCATGTTCCCTTGTGCTCTCCATCCAGCAGGCTGAATACATATGTTCCAGGCCTTGGCAACACAGGTGTGCTCGCTCTAAGCAATCCTGATTCATGGGAAACCACACCTGCACTGGTCTCAGTTCTCACACCCTCTCTTGTCGCTGTCATCTGTGTCCCTTGAAGAGTTTACCTGCCCTGACGTTTTTGGTGGCCCAGGGGATGCTGTCAGTTTCAAACTACCATAATCCCAGATTAGATGACCAATTATAGATACTAGATGATGGGTGGATAGGATAAGATAGATAGATGGATGGATACATGGACAGACAGACAGACAGACAGATTGATAGGATAGATAGAGAGATAGGCAGATAGGTAGGAAGAGAGAGATAGGTAGATAGATGGATAGATAGATAGGATTAATATGATTGATAGGATGGAAGGAGGGAGGGGGAGAGAAAGAGAGAGAGAGAGAGAGAGAGAGAGAGAGAGAGAGAGAGAGAGAGATCAGCTAGTTTGAGGAATACCTTTGAAGCCAGCCTGGTCTATGTAGTTAAGTTCTAGGTTAGGTGGGTCTATACAGTAAGACTCTATCTAAAAAATCACAAACAAACAAACAACTCTACTCCTGTTCGTGTGGGGAAACATCTGAAGTGCAGATGTGTCACAAAACCTTATGTATTCTCCTTACTATCCTGCAAGCAGGGCCTTATCTGGCTCTCCTCTACCATCCAAACTAACACCAACTTTTCCTTCCTGACCTGCTTCAACCCATTCCATAATTTCTCATAATCCAATTCATCAACTATGCTGTTATAAGTGATCTTTTAGGAATCCAAACCTTCTGTGTTCCCTCTTCTTAGCATCTTTCTATTCCCAAAAATGTCCATTCAGGAAGGTAGGGGGTATCTTTTCCTATCAACATCCACAAGAGCCCAGTTACCTCAGCACTGAGAGGAGTTCTCTCAGTCTCCTCTCATGGTGACCCTTTTACAGATGTACCCACTCTGAGACAGGCCCACTGTTACATTCTGGTCCATTTGAGGGCAGAATAGGTATATCAGACATATCCAGATGACTGGCCCAGCCCACCTCCTCCCTTTATAACAACATTCTTCAGATTCATTCTCTCACTTTCTAACACATTTCTTTCTTCTAGTCAAGCTTTTAATCAGCCTGAAATTAATAGCATAATATCAGTAATAAATTGACTCTTGTCTCACAATGACAGGAAACAAAATTCAACCTCCATTTTACCCTGAATCCTTCAAGCGGTGACAAGCTAAACACTTCATTGATTCAGTCTATACTTATTAAGATCCAAAGAAAGGCTCCATCGAGGGGGCTGGGGATACTGTGGTGAACAGAACGCTTTCTGGGGGCCTGTAGTTCAGTGGGAAAAGATATTTAGCAAATGTAACCTATGTGTAAGGGAAAGTCATGGCAAGGTCAGAATGAAGAAAGGTACAGCACATTCAAAGCGTTAGACGGCTTCTAGTTTCTGCATAACTAGATGGAGAAATCAAAGGTGAACTTCCTGTGGGGCCAAGTTATGCAACATTAAAAATTTAAGAATGGTAGGATCATCAAGAGGTTGGAGTAGGAGAGACATGGTCAAGGTGCACTATATAGTTGTGTGACAATATTCTTGTGAAATCCAGTCTTCTGTACAATAAGTATACCAGACAAAGAAAAGCTTGTTTTAGTTTTTTTATTTTAAAACACTTATTGAAGAGTTTTCAGGAGAAGACTGTGATCAGACAGCATTTGGAAATCAAAAGGCAATAGCAATGCCAAGGTCCTGATATAAAACCTGAGTTAGGTGGGAAGTGCAGGCAGGCAGCTGCAGAGAGCTGGGAGAGAGGTATGGGCCACTTCTGAAGGGATGGTGGGGAGGAGGAGGTGGAAACAGACTGGTGCAGAGGTGGACAGTAGCCCGTCAAGCTGACAGATGTGGGAACAGACTGGGGGAAATGAGAGAGGCAGCGTGGTCAAAATGCTTCCCAGGTATGGGGCTGACCCAGTCATGCAACTGGCAGCCCCGACCATGACTGGGGTCATTAGATGAAGTTTAATGGGAAAGCCCATCAGATCAGCTCTGCCCGTGACATGTTGTTAAGATGTCCTAAAAGATGAAGGCCAAGTGCCCAGTTAGTACCCAGCTCTGAATCTCAGGGCTAAAAGTCCCTGCAGATGCATAACTGAGTCAAGGATAAATGAGAGCCTGCCCAGAGTTCCCAAGAGTCCCCATCCTTCCTGGTAAAGACTTGCCTTCAAATGAAACCAAAAGGGAACAACACAAAAGTCCTCAAGGAAAGTGTGATCCCCCTGGAACCCAGCGAAGACTGGGGAGCATGTCCAGCTACTAAGCTGCTGTGCTGGAATGGAAGAACCTTGCACCCAGCAGGGGAAAGGGGGGGCAGGGCAGGGGGGAGGTGCAGAGTGAGGTTACAGAGTCACAAGTAACAAGGATCCTGAGATGGAAGACTAAGGCTGGCTGGGCTGTGACTATAAAGGGATGAAAATCAAGATGGTTTTGTGTGTGTGTGTTGGTGGTTTAGAGGTGTTTTGGGTTTTGGTAGGGGGTTGTTTCTTGTGTGTGTGTGTGTGTGTGTGTGTGTGTGTGTGTGTGTGTGTGTTTTTCTTCCTACTCAAGAAATTCTGAAATTTGAAATAAGTATTATTTGGGGACTACCTTCTCACACTTCACCTGTCCTTCAGACTTCCTGAGATCCAGTGGAAACAAAGATTTAAAAAAAAAAAAAAAGCAAGACAAAACAGAACAAAACAAAAAGTAATTGATGGCAAACACTCCCAAACAGCCGAAACCTTTCCACCCCACACTAGGGGCTCACTTAGGGAAAGGAATTTTCCTTTGATTTTCCCAAACCCTCTACTCCCCTTTCCTTTCCAAATCTCATTAGGAAGTCAAATTAGGAAGCCTACACGAAGCCAGATTTTGTTTTGCACTAACCCCGCCCCCACCCCCCTGCAAGCCTGCCTGATGGAGGCTAATGGGATTCCAGCCTCTTCACCCAGTAGAAAAGCCAGGGTGACCTACTTTGCAAAGCACTGCCTGTTGAAACTGACTCTTTTTTTTTTCAGGCAGTCTTCATCCATATTCCCAGCACCCCTTCTCAAAGGGCAGTAGTGAGTGAACAAATCAGCGATGGCGTGTTTAATTCAATAAACCAAGCCAGAGCCCTGACAGCCCAGCGTTCAGGTAGAGACAGGAAGACAAATTCTGAGCAAAGCCACATCCTTCACTGGTTCTTTGCAAACACAAGTGGAAAACAGTTCCTACAAATCATTCTGAATTTGCACTACTCCAGGGTGGTCTGAATGCTAAGAATTACCGGAACTTTCAAAGATATTCATCTCCTGGAAAGGGCCGGCATTCCCCCTAAATTATTCCCATCCATTCTGCTTGGTTATCTCTTGCTTAGACAATGGCCCATGTTTGTGAGGTCAGCAGTGCAAGGATTGGGTCAGTGTTTCCAGAAATGAAACCAGAAACAGCCCCTGGGTTCCAGGGCCCCTCTTGCCTCCTAGCAGGAGTCACCTGGGTCCATCCACGCCCCTGGGGTAGTAAAGGAACATGGGACGAGAGCAGGTGGTAGATCTGCATGTCCAGATGGACTTGGAATCCCAAATGCCTTCTGGTTAGAAACTAATGTTGCAAAATTTGACAAACCCTGATCTGCCAACACTGGGCTTCAGCCGAATGAATGGCTTGGGCGCCCCCTCGTGGCTTAATAGGGTTCCTGCACTTGAAAAAAAATTGAGACCAAAGTAAACCTTTTAGGAACTATTACTAGGTAGGTCTCACTGGTATAGATTTGTAACTTAGAAGGCAAGGATCAAAGTGTAGATTGATCTAAAATCTTTTCTTGCCTCTTTTCCTCTGTGGTATTTTGGGAAGCTTTGTTGAAAATGAGGCATAGTACTGTCAGGAACCAATGAGAAGCAAGTTTTTCACAATAAGAATAGCAGTCCCATCCTGCAGGTTTAGTAACTGCAAAGAAAAGTGGGGTTAAAGCATCCGCTCCTGTGCACTCACCCCATGCACCACACCCTCTCAGAGATCAGAGAAGATGTTTCTCCACGTACCCATTTATTTTTCATTTGTGTGTGTGTGTGAATTGTCCATAACTTCACTGCTGGGTCTTTTTCTCAGAGATTCGGCTTATCGATGTATAGATGCTGGCATTTTTCAACTATGCTGGATGGGGACATTTCTATGACATTCTATTTTTCTTGGCACCAGAGGTATTATGATTCACATCTTAGGTGTCCTCCAGAAAGTTAAAGGCTTCGTCTCCAGCTTATGGCATTCTTGAGAGGTGATGGAAACTTTAAGAGTTGGAAAAAAGGATCAGTGGTGGTAGTACACACCTTTAATCCCAGCACTTGGAGGCAGAAGCACCTGGAGCTCTGAGTTTGAGGCCAGCCTGGTCTACAGAATGAGTTCAAGGACAGCCAAGGCTACACAGAGAAACCCTGGGGCAGGGGAGGTTGGAAAGAAGTTAGGCCTGTGGAGGTGTGTGCCTGGAAAGTCTATTAGGACCCACCCACCCCTTACCACCTTCTTGTAGCCCTGCCATGTTGTACTACACTGCCGCAGTCCCAAGGAAACATGGTCAAGGGACCACAGACTAAAATTTCTGACACTGTGAGCCAAAACAAGCTTTTCTTCTTCAAAGATATTTTTCTCAGATGTTTTGTCACAGTGACAGAAAGCCATGGATGTTGGACTGTTAAAGGCAGTCTGTGTTCTAGTCGAGCGAGGCTTACTCCGAAGACCCAGTAGAAAATTCTACAGGGGACAGAATAGTATGCTATGCCCCCAGACATTAGGCCACTGACACCACGAGCCCTCACTCCATTATCCTGTGGCTATCTATCCTGTAGACAATGCCCCAAACTCCCAGTATCCTGGCTGGATTCCACCCCCACAGTCATCTGACCACAGCCAGGTATGCCCCACCCCTGGGAACAGCAAGGTAGCCCAGCCCACTATAAAAGGAGCTGCTTGACCCCTCCTCTCTCTCTTAAGCTATTGCTCTCTTGTCTCTTGCCCTCTTTCTCCACCTCTCTTTTCCCCTCTCTCCACATGGCCATAGCCAGCCTCTAGTTTTCTTCTCTCTCTCTCTCTCTCTCTCTCTCTCTCTCTCTCTCTCTCTCTCTGTCTTCTACAGTAAAGCCAAGAACCATGGACGGCCTCCCTTCATCTAGACTCACTGTGCTGGAGCAATGGCTTAGGCCTTCCCCTAAAAAGCTGTGTCTAATCTCCCGCAGGAAGGCCTTCCAGCATTTCTGGCCACGAGACTGGACCAAGGACTCTCCTTGGGCGGGAACCACCCCATGCCCCTTTTTCTCCTCACCCCTTTCTCCCTTTGGCCCTGGGGCTGACTGAGATACCCCCAGGGCCCCCACTTCATTCTCAGCTCTTCCACGGTGTCCAGCGATGTCCTGCAATGCCCAAGAGCTAGAACCAGTCTCCCGTGTCCGCCTGGCCAGTGCCCCCACCCCTCCCCGAGCTCCAGCTCTCCCGAGGTACCCAGCGGTCTGTGGTGCTCAAAAGCCGGCATTGAGACTGCACCTTCCCTACCCACCCCAAGCAGGGGTTCTACAGTCTAACACAGCCTGACAATTCCATAGGGTCCTGTGACAGTCTTCCAAGCTCTGGTGGGATAAAGGTCTCCCTCCCAGCTCTTTATTTCCCTACCATGGAGATTATAAATTTTGAAATATTTGTGTATAGATATAATGACATATCTTGGGGACAGGACCCAAATTTCAGCATTCGACAGGTTTCATGTACACCTTTTACAGGAGAATAAGTTTGCACAATATTTTAATGCATCTGCCATTTGCCTGTGACCCATTGCTTTGGGGTCAAGTGTGGAATTCCCTATTTGGGTGTCATGTTACTGTTCAGAAAGCTTCAGATTTGGGGGTTTTAAGGTTTACCAGTGCCTGACAAATACAGAGGTGGGTGCTCTCAGTCAACCATTGGACTAAGCACAGGGTCCCCAGTGGAGGAGCTAGAGAAAGGACCCAAGGAGCTAAAGGGGTTGTAGCCCCATAGGAGGAACAACAATATGAACTAACCAGTACCCCCCCACTCCCAGAGCTCTCAGGGACTAAACCACCAACCAAAGAGTACACATGGTTGGACTCGTGGCTCTAGCTGCATATATAGCAGAGAATGGCCTTGTCAGTCATCAGTGGGAGGAGAGGCCCTTGGTCCTGTGAAGGTTCTATACCCCAGTGTAGGGGAATGCCAGGGCCAGGAAGCAGGAGTGGGCGGATTGGTGAGCAGGGAGAGGGAGGGGATAGGAGGTTTTCAGAGGGGAAACCAGGAAAGGGGATATCATTTGAAATGTAAATTAAGAAAATATCTAATAAAAATAATAAGTAAATAAATAAGGACAGGGTACCTCTTTTTTAAAAAACGATTTATAATAGTAAGCAGGTACAGTTCTGTTCTTATGCGGAGGTTTTCACTGATATTAATTCAAGCTGCTTCTTTTGTGGTTGCTTTTCCTGTTTCAAATCTGAGGGAGTTAACTTTTCTTTTCTTCTCTTTTCTTTTTATCCCCACCTTGAGAAGTAGCATTTCTTTAATAGAACCTTTCCTTGAATGTTTGATATTTTTCTACGATCTAGATGTTGGGTTCTAGAGCTATATGGTGTTCGTTGCAAATGTGATATTTTTATTTTAGTTAATTTTGTCTGACAGTACTTGGTAACCAGCCTTTCTTCTCTTTCTCCATTCTGGCCCACTAATTTCTGTTCTACTTTGAAATATCATATTATTTTTAAATAGATTTGTCATGTACTGTGGCATGCAGTAAGTCTCTATCCACTCTCTGCTTAAAAAATTCACATGTAAATCCTAGATAAAAAAAAAAAATAGGCCACCAAATTGGCAGAATGTCATATTGTCATGGAAGACCTGGCACCTAAGAGATCATAAATAAGAACTTTTATTAAAGTTCGATTAAATTAAAGAGCCTCCGTTCTGGCCAGCATTTCCTAAGAAAAAGTCACACATACGCTTATCCATTTCATTATTTTAAGTAAGGTTTTTATAAGAGAAATAATAAATACTTTAAAGTGACCTTTAATTAAATTTGAAGGTCAAAGGAAATAGAAAAGCTCCACATTCATTTCCTAGATTAATTCATTTATTTCAACAAACATTTGGAAGGAGCCCATCGCATGCTAAGATCTGTGCCAGGCAAGGAAATGTAGCTGCAATAAGCACCCCACCCCGAAACAGCCTCTACTCTGTAGGGGAGAAAGTGACATTAAACAGGAAATTCTGAGTGACAGATCAGGTCAGGGAGTGAAGGTAGGTCAGAGTGCTAAGCAGTTAGGAGAGCAGGGGGGAAAAGCTCCCTCATGGAAGCACGACAGAGCCTGGAGGAATTTTCTTGTCCTAGATAAGAGAAAGGGGCAAGTTATATCTAAAGATGCTTTTTAAAAGTTGTTCCTATATCCTGTGCATTCATGATTACCGTGTTACTCCACAGAGGGCTAAGCCTTTGGGAGTCTGGCTTTTCCATCCCTTGAAGTCTTTAACCACCCTCAGGTCACCAGCCATGTTGGGTGAAGATGCTTCTGTGACATGTGGTTGTTGAGTGCTGTCTTAGCTACTCTTCTTGTTGTAACCAAATACCGGGTAAAAAGCAACCTCAGAAAGGGAAGGTGTATTTTGGCTCATGGTTTCAGGAGATACCGTTCATCAACAGGAGGAAAGGCCTGAGAACAGGAACGTGAGATGCCTGTCATAGTACATTTGCAGCCAGGGAACCCAGAGATGTGGAGTAAGGCTCAGCTCACTTTTCCTTTCTCCCCTTTTGCATTCAGTCAGGGGTGCCAGCCCATGGACGGTCCTTCCCACATTCAGGGAGCACTGGAAAAGCCAACCCCCAAGAAGTTCCTAGCCTAGAAGGAGAGAAAGAATTGTGAGGAAGCCATTACAATTGTAGGTCTGGCTACAGAGGCCTGTAGGGCATGCAGGAATAGACAGACTGTGGGCCCTTGCCTCACCCAGTGGGTCCAAAACGCTCCTAGACAAGGTGACACATGAAAGGCTTGAAGGAGAAGTAGTTTCCAACCTTGAGCTGCAGGAAGACCACTTACAGAGCTTGCTGAAACCAATGGCTGGACCCGACCCCAAATCCCCTAATTCACCAAATTTGTGTGGAACCAGTTAACCTTTATTTCTGATAAGTTCCCCAGGGATGCCAAGGACCCACACTTTCCAAAGTACAGAAGTAAATTCCATAGCCCTGCTCCTAGGCTGGCCTGCCCAGGCACAGGGAGTCTCTAGAAGAGCGGATTTGGGCAACATCATCTGGTTCTTGTCCTGCTGGTGTTGAAGCGGGAGGCTCGGCTTTTGCTCCATGCATGTTCTAGCTCATAGACTGGTAACAACTACAGTGACACCTACTCAGAGAAGTCTCCCCCATCCCTTCTCTGATCTCATGGGGAACCCACAGTGCTTTTCTCTTAGCAACAGAGCAAGCTGGTGTAGCTCAGCCAAAACATCCCAGACCGGAGGAATTTCAGATCTCAGATTTTAAAAACTGAATAACATTGATATCGTGGGAATGGAACCTAGGTCTAAATTCATTTGTTTCAAATACATCTTACTACACAGACTGAAGATAACTTTGCACAATGTTTCATTAATTTTTTTAAATTAGCATACAAAATTTCATTACGGGATTTTCATGTAAATATGTCACGGTTTGTTGAAATTCATCCCATTCCGCCAAAACTGCCCCAGTGTTCCCTAGCCACCTCTGGCTGGTTCCCCACCATCCTGCCCTTCTGCTTCATGGCACATGTAGAATTCCTTTGTCTTCCCTTCCACTTACGATTACCTCCTCTTTCCTCATGATCCCCTTTCTAGTTTCATGACACACATACACACACACATACACACCACAAGAGCACACATAATGTGAGAAAAACTGCAGCATTTGTGGCATATGTGACTTTGGCTTATTTTGTTTAACATAATGTTTTCTGGTTCAGTCCATTTTCCTGCAAATGTCATGGCTTCATTTCCTTTAGAGATGACTAAAGCTCTTGTGTATATCTAAGCTACCTATTCCTCTGTTGATGGACATCTAGGCTGGTTCTGTTCACTGGCTATTACACCTTTTCTAAGAATTTTGTACATGCAAGTATTTCTGTTTGTGGCATTGCATCAGCACCCAAGCTGCTTGGGCTTTTGGAGCATCCCAGCTTTGGGGATTTCAGAATAAAGATCTAAAGATGTTAAACCTGTGATTATAATCACAACAGAGGTGTCAGGCACTGGATTAAGCACAGTATGCAGAATAGCTGGTTAATCACTCACTATAACCCTCTGATACAGACATGTGATGCCTATCTTTAAGATGTGGGTGCTGGGTCTAGCAAGCAAGAGAACCTGAGTTCAGATTCTCCATATCCCATGTACAAGCTGGCACGGCTGTGTGTGCCTAGGAGCCCCATATCAGGGAAGCAGAAACAGGTGGATCCTGGAAGCTCACTAGACAGTGAGTTGAGTCAAAATGGCGAGCTTTGGGTTAAGTGAAAGATGTTATCTCGAACAATAAGGTGGAGAATTATAGAGGAAGACACCTGACATGGCAGAGCTACATGCATCCAGATATGTGTGTATACACAACACACACAAAGGTAGGTAGGTAGGAGGTAGGGAGGTGGGTAGGTGGATGGATAGATCAATAATTTTTAAGCGATTCAGACAGAGAAGTCTGAGTTTGCTCAAGGTCACACAGTTCTATGGGATGATGTCAGGGCCTTCACTAAGCTTTCCTCCCTTCTGCTTATTGGTTGGTTTCTTGTCTGCCAAGAGCCAATGATCTAATTCTGTGGGTCCCACCAGGTCTGGAGTCATCACTTTCTGGGTCAGGTGAGGGTAGGGAGAAGCAACAGATCTTTACAGAAGGTACAGGGTCTCTCAAAAGAGCTAAGGCTGACCAGCTACCAGATGGCATGAACAGACCAGTTGGTGAGTAGCCAAGGATTCCCCACAGCTAGCAGCCTGAGGCTCCAGTCATGCCAAGCTTCCTTTAGCCCTTGGCACCTGCTACCCATGTCTCCAAGCTCATTAGTCTCTATGCACTTTCACTTCCCTGAGACAAAACAGGGTCATAATTCTACTCCCGCGGAATCGCCATGAAGGGAAAATGGAATAGAATTGGTCTGTTGCCTAGAATATGCTAAGAGAATGTGACTCTTCCTCCTCAGTCCCTTCAGTGGGCCACCTCCATCATCTCTTGCAAGGCAGTCTCTCCTGAGACCTTGCAACCTGAGAAGATGGAGGCTGAAGAGCAACTCCTGGTAGCTAGAGTCTGGAGACATGATTTCCAGCAGCTGGCACATTCAGCCAAAGGTGCCAACTCAAATGGTAACCAGGACAACCAGGTGGATATTCCCTGGTGCCAGGCAGAGCCTCACCTTGGCTGGTCGCTTAAGGGAAACAGACAAAAGGCATGGGAAGACCTCACTGCAGTGGGACTCTGGAGGTCTCAGTAGAGTGGGCAGGAGGAGAATTTAAGAGCTGATGTAGGAAAGAATATTGTCTTCGAACACATGTTTGTGTGGGTCATTGTCTCTGTTTTGTTCTGCCCCTTAACACTGTGACTTTGGACAAGTTCCATGACCCTCTTAAAGAAGTTAGAATCAATAATCCTTACCTTAGTTCTGTTGTAAAGATGAAATGAAGTTATGTCTTGGGACTTTGGTGAGCAGTTAATTGTAAAGTTCATCTTACATCCCACATGGCCGGACACACACACATCGACACATATATACACACATACACACACACATACACACATATACATAGATACACACATACATACACACACTAGAGTTCTTTGTTCTTTCCTTCAAATATGTGTACTAAGTACTCTGTGCCAGATGCTATTCTATACACTGGAAATAAAACTGTGTATGCAGCACACACAAAAACAAGATTTCCCAGAGCTTTACAGTGCAGGGCATGATGAGTCAGTCCACACCTGGGCAAGTAAATCAACCAAGGGAATGCTATCGAGGTTCTTTAAATGGACAGTGTGAGAGTGAAACTATTTTCTCCATCTTAGCCCACCAGGTAGGCTCAGAGGAGACACAAGGATAAACCAAGGATGCTTGAAGAATGAATCTGAATTCTCCCTGCTCCTCTCCATTTCTAGCCATGGCCAAGCCACCTAGCCCCACAAGGTGTGTGCAGCCCATCCCATAAGTGATAACCTCTTTATTTGGTTTCTAGGAGAGCAGCACCCTCAGCTGAATTCTCAGTGGACAGGACACGCCACTTAATGTCTTTCCTAACCATGATGGGCCCCAGTCCGGATTGGAACGTGGGCCTATCTGCAGAGGATCTGTGCACCAAGGAGTGTGGCTGGGTCCAGAAAGTGGTGCAGGACCTGATTCCCTGGGATGCTGGCACTGACAGCGGGGTAACCTATGAGGTAGGTGTGTGCCCATAGCGGAAGCCAAACTCCCTCAGCAGCCCTTCCTGGTGTGCCCTATTCTAGGTGTCCTGGGCACAGAGGTGAGTGCGACTCAGGTATGTCCGAGAAGTCCCTTGTCTACTGGGGTGGACAGCACTGTTCTGTGTACCAACTGCACAGTTGGTACTGAAGCTATCACAATGCCTAAGAAGTAACTAAGTGGTTAAGATCACTTGGTGGTGAGAATTAATTCAGTCCCCAGCCCCCCGCAAGGCAGCTAACAAACATCTGTAACTCCAGTTCTAACTGGAGGACCTATAACACCCTCTCCTTATATTTGTGGGTACCAGGCACACAGGTGGTGTACATATATGCATACAGGCAAACAAAAAACAAAGACAAACAAAAACACTTTAAACATGTAAAATAAATAAATATTTTTAAAAAGATATTTTTAAATAAATCTTCTTTTTAAAGTCTGGAGCCATCAGAAAACCAGTAGGGGATGGGTAGGGAGACAGTGAAGTCAGTGAGGTTCTTGCCAGGCAAGCAGGAGGAGCTGAGTCAACTCCCCAGAACCTAGGTAAAAAGTCAGACATGGTAGCACATGCTTGTAAAGCCAGTGCCGGGGAGGAGAGACTGATGGATCCCTGAGCTTGCTGGCTAGCTGCATAATTACCCTACTCTGCAAGCCCCAGACCCTGTTTCAAAAAGCAAGGTGGAGAGTCCCAGAGGAATGACACTCAAAGAAGACCTGTGACCTCCACACACTTGTACACATGCTCCTGTACCCATGTGTGCATTTACATTCACACCCAAAAGGAAGGAAGTGAGAGAGAGCAATCACTCAGCACACTGAGTTTTCAAGGCAGATCTACCATTTTTAAATGTTTCTATTTACTTGCTCCGTTGTTGTTATTGTTGGGTTTGGGGGTTTGCACAGAACCCAGGAGAAGCGCTCCACCACGTAGCTACATCCCTAGCTTTCCCAGGCCTTGTTTTGTTTTTGGCTTTAGTCACTGTGGAGCCCAGGCCAGCATCAGACTCACCATCCCCTACAGGTGTGTGCTGCAATGGCTGGCTTGTAAATAGCTTTTCAAGCCTGCTGCCCTTCATTCTGTCTATAGTCTGGGGCTGCCTTCCCACAGCAATGGCTGAGCTGCATAGTCATCAGAGGCAGTGTGACTCTCATCTGACTCAACACGAGAACAATTTGCTGCCTGGTCCAGCAGAAAAAGCCTTGGATCCAGGTCAAGCTGGCTCAGCCCTTTCTAAGCTTGGATGACCTCTTTGGAACTTGGCTCCTCCAGCTGGGCACAAACTTTTGGTGCATGTGAAAGATTCTAAGCATAGGTTTATGGATTTCTAAGCTCAGGATCCGCACAAGTGGAATTCCTTAAATACAGTTACATTTTATATTCCAGCCTGAGCGAGGCTCCACGTTTGATCCCCAGGACAAACACACACACCCAGACATGCATACAAGGTCCTATTAGAGTTTTTGTTCAATAACCAATTGCTTTGAAGTTTTCACATTGTATTTTCCACACTGTCTGTTTTATTCCTGCAGTCACCAAACAAGCCCACAATTCCTCAAGAAAAAATCCGACCCCTGACTAGTCTGGATCATCCTCAGAGTCCTTTCTATGACCCAGAAGGTGGATCCATCACCCAAGTGGCCAGAGTCGTCATTGAGAGAATTGCCCGGAAGGTACCATGAGGAGGGCTAATGTGCCTATACACCTCTAGAATCCCTGGGGTCTCCGGCAGGAAGCACCTCTGGATATGGGACTTCTGGGCCTCCTGAGGGTTCAAATATAAAAATTATCTTTTTAGATGTAAATTAGTAAAAGCAACTCAGACTGAAGCCAGGATCAAATGAATAATTTGATCAAGTTTACCCTGAGTTCTGCAGTCAATTGCTAATGTTTGCCATGGTCAGGATATCTGTTTATTCAATGCTTTTTTTCTTGCATTTCTTTTCATTCAAGATGTAAATGTTGGCCCAGAAATCTACAATTGCAGGGTTTTGTGCCAAAGCAGCATTAGATTTACCTATTCTACCTCTCTCTTGCCCATCCTCCTTTCTGGAATGTGCACTCTCCATTTCTCTTGCAGGGAGAACAGTGCAACATTGTACCCGACAATGTGGATGATATTGTAGCTGACCTGGCTCCAGAAGAAAAAGATGAAGGTGTGTTGTTCTCCTTTGTTGCAGGTGGCAATATAAACTGAAGGGACCAGTGGCGTCTGACATGGTCTTTGAAACAACCAGGACTGGGGGGCTGGGAGGAGGGTCCTGGTGTCTTAGCATGTGCTTAGCATGGACCATGCCCTGGTTTCTATCTCCAGCACCCTAAAAGAAAAAGACTAAAATCCAGAGCCAACATTGGGTACCAAGTATCAGCCACCTGATGAAGGAGTGACCTTAGAATAAGTCCTTAACATTAGCTGTCTATCGTGGCCGTAAAGATGGCTTTTGGTAGGTGTCATTGCATCCAGATCACCTGCTACTTTGATGCTTGTTCTGCTTTGACAGTTCATCTCCCCCCCCCCCCCCCGAGGATAGGAGTCCAGGCATTACCGTCCAGAGAGAGAGAGGCAGAGCCTTGGCTTGAATTTAAGTTTCCCCACAGGTCCTAGACTTTGTTACTGTCTGTAAGCCTGACAAGCTAACCTTCCTAACCCTCTTCCCTCGACTTAGAAACGTTCGCAACAGAGGCTGTCTCGGAGAAAATGAGGCTCAGTAGGCTCAGTTAAGTAAGATTCTTAAGGATGCCAGCACAGGGCAAGTGCTCAGTGAACTGACACCAGTGGGTAGAGCCGATGAAGTTGCAAAAAAAAAAAAAATATGGAGCTTTCTAAGACTGCCTATGAAGTACATACATGTGTGGAAACAATGTCTGCCAAGGACAGGGCAGTGATGAGAATATGCACATATGCAAATGGTTCTTACAGGAAGAGAATGGTCGCTATTCATTAGCTATTTACCAGCAGGATGTTAGAACATCATTTTCAAAGGAAAAAGATATCTGCTGTCATCCCTGGAAAACAGAGATGAGCCTCTGTGCAAAGAGCCAGTCATGGCTTCCACGGGCTCCAAGGGAGAACACATCAAACACTCTTTGCAGATGACACCCCTGAAACCTGCATCTACTCCAACTGGTCCCCGTGGTCGGCCTGCAGCTCTTCCACTTGTGAAAAGGGCAAGAGGATGCGGCAGCGCATGCTGAAGGCACAGCTGGACCTCAGTGTCCCCTGTCCTGACACCCAGGACTTCCAGCCCTGCATGGGCCCCGGCTGCAGCGATGAAGGTAAGGAGACACTCCAAGCCAGCTGGAGAAGACCAGGGAGAGAGGGCTTCCTGGCAACATGGCTCCCTTACACCCTTTTAGAGTGACATCATTGTCAATGAAGTCCAGCCAGAATGGGTGCCTCCTACGGTATCTTGAGGCCTCGGAACACACAGCCCACCATCTGATAACAGAATTCCGACACCACCTAGCTTCTTCCTTCCTGCTACTTTTATGACACCTAGACCAAGCCGCCTGTAAGAACATTAGGGGGAAAGGATTTATTGGTCTTTAGAGGATTTAGTCAATGGTTGCTTGGCCCATGTACTTCATAGAAGATCATGGTGTGGGAGAGTGATGTACTTTCTCAAGATAGGCCCTGCTTCCCAAAGTCTCCACAACTTCTCCCCCGCCCCAACCCCCAAAGATGACCACTGTTCTGACTGGTGTCTGGACAATGCAAACTTTACTCTGTACAGGGTTTCTCTGTGTAGCCCTGGCTGTCCTGGAGCTCACTCTGTAGACCAGGCTGGCCTCAAACTCAGAAATCCACCTGCCTCTGCCTCCCAAGTGCTGGGATTAAAGGCGTGCACCACCATTGCCCGGCCAAACTTTACTCTTAACCCAGAGAGTGCTAGGGAAGAAGAGTGCATACACAGGAGACAGGAAGAGCTGTTGGTTTTTACTCTAAATCAGGTGATGGCTGAGTATTTTACTCATAATGTGCCTCATAATCTTATTTAATTGGCCAGTCTAAAAAGAACTGGTGCATAGGGCATGGAGGAAGGAGAGAAGGGTCCCTTCTCCAGGCCACCAGTTTCCTAGAGAGAGCACCGTGAAGGGGAACAAACCCTGCTATAGACAAGCCTACAAGGAGACAGGGAGAAGTTACTGTCAACACTGAGGCTCCTTTCTAGGGATTAAGAGCTAGGATGCTGAATGCCAGCGGTGGAGCTGAAATCTCTTTCCTCCTCATCCTATTGTACAAGCAGGTGCCCCCAGGAAGAATGAGAGTGCTAAACCACTGGGGCTGTTCCTTGAACCTGGGGCACTCTCTGTAAATGCCTCTCCTCCCAGAGTCAGAGTTCTCTTGTCCCAGTTCTTTTCTGCCCTTCCTGAGCATACTCGGTGTGTTACAGATGGCTCCACCTGTACCATGTCAGAGTGGATCACCTGGTCGCCCTGCAGCGTCTCGTGTGGCATGGGCATGAGGTCCCGGGAGAGGTACGTGAAGCAGTTTCCAGAAGACGGCTCGGTGTGCATGCTGCCCACGGAGGAAACAGAGAAGTGCACAGTCAACGAGGAGTGCTGTGAGTGGGGGTGCCCTGTAGGTGGGTGGGGCAAGCAGGTGGATCCCAGCACCAGCCACGCAACTCCAACGTTTGGACTTCCTAGCTCCTAGCAGCTGCCTGGTGACTGAGTGGGGCGAGTGGGACGACTGCAGCGCCACCTGTGGGATGGGCATGAAGAAGCGGCACCGTATGGTCAAGATGAGCCCTGCAGATGGCTCCATGTGCAAGGCGGAGACATCACAGGCAGAGAAATGCATGATGCCTGAGTGCCGTGAGTGGGTCTGGGGAGGGCTTTAGGCAGGGAGCTTTACAATGGTAGCTTCTGGATAGAATTCACCTGTGTTTCATAGTATTTTCCTTGTGACAGTAAATTTAGATAAGGCATCATTAGCCAAGTCTAATCCATTCCTGTTTTTAGTTTGTGAGGTTGATACAGGGTCTCATTTTGAAGCCCTGGCTAGCCTGGAACTTGCTAGGTAGACCAGGCTTGCCTTGAACTCACAGAGATCTACCTGTCTCTGCCACCCAAGCACTGAACAGATTAAAAGCACGCACCACTGTACACAGCATATTCTCATTTTACAATGGCCTTGTTAGTTGTAATAAGGCACAGCTCTGGCCACTCTATGCACAAATGCATACTGATGTGCACACAGGCACACACACGTCCCAGGGATTTCAGTTCAGACAAGCCGAACTGCAACACTGAGCCAATCTTTGTCTGGGGTGTTCAGTGAGGCCCTATTAAATCTATAGTGATTGTAATTAAATTTAGTGACCTCATTAAATCAGTGGTGTCTCTGTTGAGAACTTGCACTCTACTGCACTGTATCAGGTCATGACCACTAGTTGGACCACAGGAGGTGCAGAAGAGTAACAAGCACGATGGGCGGAGAGCCACTTCCCACTCTAAGCTGTTCACTCTGAACCCAGGGTCCAATTCCATTCTATTCCAGTGGCCAGTGCTGGGGGGGGGGGGGGGGTTGTAGGGCCAAGATCAAACCCAACAAAAGGTGCCTGTTCTCAGTGCCAAGCTTGGCTCTTGACCTAGATACCATCCCGTGCTTGCTGTCTCCCTGGTCCGAGTGGAGCGACTGTAGCGTGACCTGTGGGAAGGGCATGCGGACCCGCCAGCGGATGCTCAAGTCTCTGGCAGAGCTGGGTGACTGTAATGAGGATCTGGAGCAGGCGGAGAAGTGCATGCTGCCAGAATGCCGTAAGTCCCGGTTATGGAAGTTCACTTGTCCCTCCTCCAAAGTTCCCTGGTCCAATGAGCCCCTAACCAGCTATTTGCTAATAATACTGCCAGACAAGGAGATGGCTAAGTGGATAAATCATTTTGTGTGTAAGCATGAGGACCAGGGTTTAGATCTCCAGAACTACATAAAAGCCTGGGGCAAAGGTTCAGCAGAATACTGGAGGAAAGTACCAGAACTCATCTTTAGGCTTAGAGATGCCTGTGCATACATATACACATGCAAAAGGATATATACTGTTAGATCCTATAGGGAGACTAACTTGTCAGAGAGTAAAGTTTGGATCTGTGTTGGCAGAAAGTCTTCATTCTCGACGTCTACAAAACACACAAAGTGACTGTGAAGTCTGAATGGGAAACTGATTAAATATGTAGCACAAGTCAATCGTCCCCAGTTCTTTCCCTCCCCCACCCTACTTACCAGCTTGTCTTACCCATTAAGTCAGTGACATCAACAGACCGGTAAAGAAAAGAGAAGAGAAGAAGGAAGGAAAAAAGAAAGAAAAGGCCAGGTTTCTCAAAAACACAGTAATCTTCCTCCAAAATGTGTGTAGTCAGCTGCCAATATTGCTTTTTTCTGTTCCTTGGTTTCCCCATCCGGATAGTAGCCAAACTTTCTAAGTTACTCTGAGGATTAAAATCAGCTACTGGCACCAAGTGTAAGCAGGTGCAGGCCTCAGCCAATGAACTGAGTAGCCTGGGGCTTTTACTAACTTTTACAGTTACATCGATGACTGGACTCTAGAGCCCTTACCAAATGGTGCAATTCAAGCAAGTCTTTATATCCATAGAGTCCACTACAGGAGATTAGGAAATGAACATCTGCAGGGCACTGCTGGAAGCAAACAGCTCATGTAAGCCTTTGTAGCCTAATTCAAAAACTACCATTGTCCCCATTTGGCAGACTTTCTCTCAGGGAAAGAGGGAGCTTAAGAGACTGGTCCAGGCTTTACAGTGGAGAGTGAAATCATTTGCCTCCTTGGACACACCCAGAAAAATCAGACCAATATGCTGTTTCCCCCTGCATCCTGAGGTGCTGGCTTTGTAAGAATTTGCTACATCTTTTTCTATGAGAAGCCATAGAACACCTGCTCTTGATCCTTTGTAGAATTTCCTATGTCAGGCTCCTGTGTGCTTTACACAGACCACCATAGGCAGGATGTAGACGAGTAAGAAAAGCTGCATAGGTTTTTGAAAGTCCTAGGTGTGGGCCCTTGTAGGCAACCATCTGCTATCATGTTCTCTCTAATGGCTATTAAGTAGGTGGCCATTCTCTGAAGACCACACTATGGCTTCCCGGAGGAAATCTACAGTTATTGAGATTGGGTGTGGGTGGAGGAGGCTGGTCAGGGCCACTAGCTAACATGACTATTCCAGGAAGACACAGGGCAGGCCATGGTGCTATGAGAACACCTTCAAAGTTCCCCATCACCTTCTCGAGGCATACAGGAGTCAGAATGCGAAGAGTGTCATGACCTGCCACCAATCTTGTCCTACTGCTTATGATGTAGTCTAGATAATGCCACTGCTACTAGAGACCAGTTCCTCCTGGAAAATGGCTTATTGCTCTCTGCAGCCTGGTTGAGATGGTCAAAGGTGGAGACTGGACTACTTTGTTTCAGACATCCATATACTCACACCTGTCTGTATCTTGCCAGCCATTGACTGTGAACTCAGCGAGTGGTCCCAGTGGTCTGAATGTAATAAGTCATGTGGGAAAGGTCACATGATTCGAACCCGGACAATCCAAATGGAACCTCAGTTTGGAGGTGCACCCTGCCCAGAGACTGTGCAACGCAAGAAGTGCCGCACCCGGAAATGCCTCCGCAGCCCATCAGTCCAGAAGCTGCGCTGGAGGGAGGCCCGAGAGAGCAGGAGGAGTGAGCAACTGAGGGAAGAGTCAGATGGAGAGCAGTTCCCAGGTACTGCTCCCCGGGGGCCTGTGCTGACCTGTGCTGGCCTCCAGGACACATGGGACAGCTCTGGGCTTAAGAGAGAGGCACTTGGATTATTCAGACCAAAGTTTTGATTCCCAAATACTAAGACAGCATAACTTATATGGAAAAAATTGGGTTAATATTTGTAGCAAAAAAATATTAGATATAATTGGCTGTCAAAATCCACTTTCAAGCAAAGAGCCTCTAGAAATTGTACAGTTCTTTCTTCACATTTGTAAAACACCTTGCTCACAATCAGCTGTGACTCACCAACCCCATTTGCTTTTGCAAAAAGGGAAATACAATGGCACAGATGTGTGAGAGGAGCCTGGTTGTTAGGGAAATTTTCATGACTCCTCAGATCAAACCATTCCATTAAGGGTAAGGCTGAGACAAGGCCACTCTGGCCTTGTGGCTTCCTGGTTTAATGTTAACCACATAGCTTAGCATTAGGTTTTTATTTCTTCAAACTAATATGGACACAGATTGCTACATAAGTAGTTAATACTCCAACAGAATAATGAACCAAGAGCAAAGCCAGAGAGTGGGCACAGTATGAACTGGGGTTCCAGGAGATGCCAGAGCAAAGAAAGCCAAACTAAGTCTTAGGGAGCTTTTAGGAGCTCACCAGTTAAAAAGTATCCTGAGCCAGCAGGACTCACAACTGCTGAGGCAGAGATACCAAAGGATGCCAAAGGATGCACTAAGTAATGAGTGGGGTGTGGATATGGAAGGATACAAGGAGAAGCAGGGAACAAGAGTAGAGAATTGGGTGTAAAAGTCAGGTGCCAATTGTAGAGGAGTTGGGTCTGAGTCTGTACTTGAAAGTTCCAAGAGTGGCTTAACAGACCCAAGTTAGGTAATTTAGAGAAGACAAAGACAGAGGCTAATTTTGTTTATAGCTGGGGAGAAATTATGTGTCCCCTTCTCCAAAATAACTTGAAAAGTTATAGGACAAAAAAAAAAAAGCCAGGAAGATGTCTCAGCAGATGAAGCCTAAGCATGCCTGAGTTCAGGCGTTCAGGCTCTGGAACCCACATGCTGGAAGAGAGGAGCAACTCCACAAAACGGCTCTGACCCACACAAACATCTACTATGTCAGACACTTATGCAGACAGATATGCACAAATAAATAAGAAACATAAACCAATCTTTAAAACCATCATCCCAGGACTGGAGAGCTCAGTGGTTAAGAGCACCTGCTGCTCTTCCAGAGGACCTGGGTTCAATTCTCAGCAACCACATGGTAGCTCACACCAGTCTGTAACTCCAGTTACAGGGGACTTGGCACCCTCACACAGATATACATGCCAATTCACAATTAACAAACAAATAGGAAAATGGTTAAAAAAAAAATATAAAATCATCATCCATGGGTGGAGAGATGGCTGCTCTTTCAAAGGACCCAGGAAAGGACATAGGTACAACTCCCAGCACCTGCATGGTAGCTCACAACATTTTGTAACTCCAGTCCCAGGGAATTTGAGGTCTTCTGGCCTTGACAGGCAAAACACCACACACACATACACACACACACACACACACACACACACACACGCACGCACGCACGCACGCACTCCCAAAACAAAAAAATCTTTAAATAATAATAATAATCCTTACACGAATGGCACTGCTGAATGAGCTGGTGCAAACCAAGGGAGACAAATAATTGGCAGGTCAACAGAATAATGAGTTAAGATAATCCAATGCTTACACTGGGCACAGACCATTAAGTGTTCTTGGAATTCCCTGGGGACAAAATAGAGCAGCCATATGAAAGTAAAAGTGGGCTGACTCTTCTTTAAGACAGTTCATTTTAAGGCTGGGCGGTGGTGGCGCACGCCTTTAATCCCAGCACTTGGGAGGCCGAGGCAGGCGGATTTCTGAGTTCGATGCCAGCCTGGTCTACAGAATGAGTTCCAGGACAGCCAAGGCTACACAGAGAAACCCTGTCTCAAAAAAAAAAAAAAGACAGTTCATCTTTGGTACATCCCTTTAACCCCAACACTCAAGGGGCAGAGGCTAGCCTGATCTACAGAGGTAGTTCTAGGACAATCAAAAAACTGTATCAAGAAAACAAACAAAAAGAAGTTGACAGATCTTTTCCTTAAGGAGTGTTCATAAACCAAGGATGCCTGTGGCAGGCAGGCAGGCAGGCAGGCAGTCATCAGTCCATAACAGTTAAAGGCTATGTGCTCAGCAGTTTCTCTAGGACACTCTCCTGTGGTGTGGTAAACAGGTATCTAAGTAACAGTCATGAGCATCCATGTTCAAAGGAGAGACGCATGGAGAGCTAGGACAAGTGCACACAGGAGGCTTCGTCAGAGGAGCTTCTTTTGAAGAAGGCATGTCCATGTTTCACAGGGAAAGAATTGTTCATTTTACTTACTATTGGGTGGGCTAAAAATTCAGGCAGAGAGGCTAATGAAGTAGGTCAGTGCCCTATGGCTGGGCACTGCTTACAAGTCAGTGCTTTAAACAAACCTTTATTAGCATGATCCTGCAACTAAGAGCCAAGCTGGCTTGGATTCACTCTTCTGAGGTTTGCCTATGTTGGACTCAAGTTTCATTTGTGCAGCCACAATCAAGTAGGGGTGGCACAGCACCCCAGGCTCACCTGCTTTCCCGGGGCCTCTTTCCACAGGGTCTCTCCAGTGAAGTCACACCTAGTAGGGCTTCTAAGGCATGGTGTCTGCTCACATCCCACTTACCAAAGCAAGCCAAGGTTCAAAGTGGGTGGGAAAAGAGACTGCCTTTTGACAGGCAGAGATCCAGTGCACTAACAGTCACAATTTTTTCAAACCATCACATATGAGCTAACAGCCCCTAATGAGGACAGCAGGCATTAGTGAACTCAAGCACTCCTTACACAGAGAAGCAGTAAAGGGCAAGACAACTCATTGGACTGTCCTGCTGGAAATCATTGCTCTCGTATTCTGCAGGCCTAACCAGGCGTTCTCTTACTTTCAGGCTGTCGGATGCGCCCGTGGACAGCCTGGTCAGAATGCACCAAACTGTGTGGAGGTGGGATCCAGGAGCGCTACATGACTGTGAAGAAGAGGTTCAAAAGCTCCCAGTTTACCAGCTGCAAAGACAAGAAGGAGATCAGAGCGTGCAACGTGCACCCTTGTTAGTCGGGGTTCAACTCCCCAGGGCCACATTCCGGATTCTAGTCATCAAGGGTCGTGTGGTTTGTTTGTTTGTATAAGATGATTTAAATTGTGTCCACTAGTTTTCATTTTTTTACGGTGTGGTTTGCCCAATAGTCTTATGGATGCCAAGGGACATCCTGTCTGAATACTTCTTGGTGAGTGCAGGCCCAGTGGGCATCTTTGTCCTCAAGCGGCCCTCTTCCTACACTGAGTAGTGTTGCTTCACCTTGTACTAAACTGAAGTGTGTCCCTCTCTGGAGCATCCCCCTGGTCAATCAGGGCAAAGACCCTGGCCACATCCACAAGGAGAAGCAACCATGTGCTCAGGTGCCAGGATGCAGCATGCAGGAGACACAGCCATCAAATGCAGAGGACAGATTCTCCTCTCTCACCTTTGGCCTGCTCACTCTTACAGAAACCTGTTTATCCATCTCTTTTTTTAATTTAGCACAACTCCAGGTATCTTGGTAAGTCTCCAGGGTCATGGGTTCTTCAGTGCCCTGAAGGAGAAACTCTAAGGTGGGCTGGTGTTTGTTACAAATCTCCCCATACTGCTTTGTTGACACCACAAGGGTAGCAGGTGATGGTGGCTACTTTATTTAATTTTGAGCCATGTTTTCCATTGAGTTTTGATTGTTAGTGCCATAACTGTCCTAGGATGCCGGATGGATGGATGGATGGACGGATGTGTCAACCTTTTCTTAGCAGACCCTTCTCTGAGCCAATGCAGACAGTGTACTGGGCACTGGTTCCAAAGTCAACTTAAAATCTTCCTACACATTGCCAGACCTTTTAGGTTCCCCAATCTTCCTTAGAATAAAGCATCTTAGCTCTGAGAACTACCTGATAAGTCTGCCAGAGAACCCCCAAGTCAATTCCTCAACAAAAATACTATCTTCCCTACTTAAAAGTTTTTTTAAGTCATGGTATTTTATAGTTAGAGGAGAAAGAAACAAACTATTCAAATGACTAAGACACACACCTACAAGTAAGTGTTACTCAGTCATGCCTGTGCCTGACTGTCCTGGTTTTCATGGACAGTCAAGAGGAAAGTCAGAGGTTTCCATTGATTTCCAAGCCATCAGCAGCACACTAAACCTGGGAGTCTAAGAACCAACAATCAAGAGTAAGAGGATGTTTATCTCAGCTATGAGCTCATCGGCAGGTTTTACTCATGCATCTGTTAAAACTACCACATCCTTTTGCAAGTCTGTTTATTACCGCTTCATCCAAATACATACTGTGGGCAAGATGCACACAGTGCTATGAATGCAGTACTTTAAGACTCTGCATTAAACATATCAGAATATGTCCAGCCACAGCTATGTACAACCCCTGAATATGTATTTTCCTTAACACATGAGAGCCTGTTCAATTAAAAAAAAAAAAAAAACTCACTGGGTCTGTCTTTGTTTTTAGGCTAATTAAGTAGTGGGAGGGTTGGGTCTTTTTCCAGTTGCCACCAAATTCATTTGCAGATAAAGATGGCGCTTCTGTTCCCTCTAGATGGGCTGCTAGCATCATACCCCTCAGCCATCTGGATAATCTCCAACACTATTTTTAGATGTTTTAATGAATTGCTTTCTCCTTCAAAGGAGTATAAAACAAAGAAATGAGAGTCTTGAATTTCCACCCCCCGCCCCAAACAATGTCCTGCTAAGGATCTGCCTACTTCTGCAACATCCTCCCAGTGATCTTGTCAACTTCATCTCAAACCACGAAGATCTAAGTCCCTTCAGGTGGCGGCAGGCTTCGCTAGCGGCATGGGTTGTCACCTGCTCCTACTTGGGTATAATTTTAATCCTGATTTGGGAGACTTTTTTAAAAACCAGGAAACTGACTAAAGAGAAGGAAAAACATGCTTTCATCATGAATCGTACTACTGTTTGCAATGGGGAGTTTGTGAATGTCAAATCTTTCCTGCCAAAAGTCTTGCGTTAGGTGGTTGTCGTTTTTCTGGCTAACCAATCATTTTGGAAATAAAGATTTTTTTTTTCTTACTATGAATGAACTCTGATTAGACTTCCACTCTGGCTAGTAAGAACTTGCCACATAAAGAAAAGTAGAGCCAAGGGTGGTAGTGTGCACTCAACCAAAGAAAATTATAATTGTATATATCTTACATCAACCCCAAACCAGTTGTAATCTGGTCAAACCCACACTGTAAGAAGTTCAGAGCTCTGTTTCCCAATCAGATATTAAGTCAATTTCCTATCCCCAGGCCATCGGGTTTTATCAGAGGGCAATCTGCTGCAGCTAATGAGACTACATTAGCTCCTTCCCCCACCCCCAAGTGAAAAATTTAAAAGACCCTGTGCTGTGCTTTCTTTGTGAGGTCTCCTGCGACTCAGGGTCTGCAAGCAACAGAACAGGCACACTTTCTTGCATGCCTTCTGCACTCTGGAAAACCATCACAACCAGTCCGTTAAGTCAATACATAAACATTCTCTCTGTCAGATTACCGCTGTGCTGTTTTCATTAAGTCTCCATGTTTCAGACAATAACAAGTAAAAACAAAATTTTGGCTCACACATGGTGGAAGCTGTATTCCCAGCACTAGAGAAACTGTCCCAAGCCAGCAAAGCTTGTTAAAGTCAGAGAACTCAAAGAGCTGTATTTATGACAGTCTGACCTGGAGTTTTCAAAGCTTGGCTTCAGAAATTCTGCTACATGGAGTTAAACTATGAAGAAGTAAAATATTTATACCCTAAAAATATATATACTATTATCCAAACAAGACTAAACCATAAATGTTTAATTCCTACTTAGAACTCCGAATCAAGGAAGCCGGCCATTTCTACCATGTTGCTATTTGGTAAGGTCAATTTCAATATCCCCATTCTTCTTGTTCATATTGCCCAAAGTAGACAGAATGGAAATAAACCCCCTTTGAAAAATGATTGAAATGCAGTAACAAATTATAAATAGCAGCTACATGTTAATTAGCATGGGGCTAATTCTCCGATTTAGATCCTGTGAAAAATGAAAGCAAAACATCTATATTAAAATGTCACATTTAAATGATGGTGCCTGCTTTCGAACCCCCGTGGGCTCAGAGGCGATGTGTGTATCCAGGGACGGAAGGGCAAAGACTGTAATGGTTGGGCCCAGGGACTCAGGGTTGGCGCCTGAGCAGCTGTGACAGTGACCTGGGTCGGTCCTGCTGTTCTGGTGTCAGGACTGACCTGCCTACCTTTCCTCCTCACCTTCAGAGTTTAACCAGTTCTCATGCAGAGAGCAGGTCTCCCAGCAACCAGCCCTACTCCACCTGCCCCTCACACTTTGCAGACTCTAAGTGCGCACCTTTGTACTTAATCTGATGAGAGATGCATTTGGTCATCTGTAACTGAAAATGTCTCGACAAATAAAATTTACATACATAATTTTTAACAGCTATCATCAGAGTGCAATGCTATCTCGGGCTGTTTTCACTTAACATGCATGGTGTCTTCACATAATATGGCATTCATTAACATCTCACGGTGCTCAAAATACCCCTCTCTAGCATACTGATTAGTAACAGGCTTGTATTTTAAGTCATTACATACTTAGACAATTTTCCTTTACAGAAAGTAATTTTTAAGTATTAAGAGAAGGATGGGGGCTGGTAAAGTGGTTCCGTGGGTAAGGGTACTCATGGCCACGCCTGATGACCTGATTACAGTTCCCGGGATCTATATGGCAGGAGAGAACCAATACATAGAAGCGAGTTGTCCTCTGGCCTACACATCCTGCTGAGTGATCCTAACCCAGAATAACCAACCTATCTCGGAAGTCAGAAGGGTCACCTGGAAACACTGCATCTCCTGCTGCTTGTGCAGGACACCCAAGCTGCCTGAAGCAGGACGTGTACTTCGGTCACATCCACAGAAGGGATGCAAAGCTCATGCTGAGAACGGTGCGGTGGTTAACTAACAGGAGGATTATTTTCCCAGTTAATTTTCTTTCCCTTGCACTTAGCAAAAACAATGTCTGTCCAAAACATTGGGGACTGAGAGGTTTTAAAACGGGCTTAAGCAGCTTGGAGAAGCACTGAACGATCATTCTTAGCTATAAAGAACCTGCCCCCGCATCCCCAGGGCTCTAATATGTAAACCACTGTGGCCTTGAACTTGTGATATCATGATTCTCCTGACCCAGCCTCCTGAGTGCATGAATTGGGGGCCTGCTCCACCTTATACAGCCGAACTGTAGACTTCTAACTGTCTTCTAACCAAGCATCCCAATTTAACAACTAATTCTAGGTTTGCATTGCTACCTACCTGGACCGACTACTGAGCACCGACTACTGAGCACCGACTTGCCCTCACTGTTCTTACAGCTTAACTCCCTAAAGCAGAACATCTACCCATTACCCAGCTTCGTGCCAAAGAACTTCCCAAACAGCCCACACTCGCTGCCTCCATTTCCTTATCTGCCAATCACACCGCAGCTCCTACCTAGTGTCCACAATCAAACAAACCTACGGGAGACCGATTGCTGCTGCCCCTCACTCACCACACAGAGCTTCTTACCATTCCAAGGCCTGGGGTTCCTTAAAATACGGGTTCTTGGGACCAGAAAGATGGTTCCACGGGTAAAATCTCTACCTTTGCAAGCCTGAAGAACTAAGTCTGAACCTCCGAGTTCAATCTCTGGAACCCATATAAAAAGCTAGCTGTAGTAGCGCACATCTGGAATTCCCAGCACTCCTACTGTGGGAAGGAAAGTAGAGGCAGAACAGCCCAGAAGCTCTGGGGACAGCTAGCCTTAAACACACAGTGCAGAGACAAAATGAGACCCTGCTTCAACAAGGTGGGTTTATCTTCCTGCCTGAGCCAATCAGAAACTGAACTATGGTAAGTGGGTACTACTCATAATCCTAATACCCCAGTTACTCAGGGGGCTGAAGAAGGCCACTAACTTGAACCCAGGAGAATAAGGCCAGCCTGGACAAGACCAGGTCCTGCCTCAAAAAAGGAAGGTGTGTGAGAGACTAAATATTTAAAACAATGGCTCATGGACAGTAAATATAGACTGAGTCCTAAAGCTGCCCTGGCTTTCAGCCTAAAGCTGCCCTGGCTTTCAGCCTAAAGCAATATTCCTGGTTAGAAAGGAAGACCCGGGAGATCCCAGGCAAGACACAAATGTTTCCTTGAACTGAAATGACCAGAGCTCCAGGAACCTTTGAAGCAGCTTGAAGTTGCTGTAGAATATTCTGAAGTGTTTCAAAAGGACTGTGGAGGGTGGAGGGGAAGAGGGGATCCCAAACTACGTACAGGGTAAAGAGTCTTTACCAAATATTAAGTGTATGTTTGAATCAACTGACTTTGGTCAGAGAATGAACCATTAGCTGTGGCAAGTTTACTTCTCAAGGGCTGGGGACTGTCTGCATCCCACAAGCCATGCTGGAGAGTGCTGACCAGTCACTCAGGACGCTCAAGGGTGGATTAATCTATTCCTAGTAGAAAAGCTACTTTAGATTGCATTTAGTTCTGGTTCAAATAGAACAGCACATATACAGACTGCTTACCAGAACAAAGCCAAACACCTTCAGATGAAAAAGCTATGTCCACACACCCAACAACATAAAATATTCAATTTCTATCATCCAAGCAAAATTTAAATATGTAAAAAGTCAGGATCCTAACTAAATAAAAACCACACAACAGAAACAAATAACAAACTACAGAGATGTGGAGTCAAAATACACCTTACCATTCTAGGTGCACAAGTGAGAAGTTAAGGTGAGACCTCGGCATCAGGGCTCTCTGTGAAAGAGTGAGGTCTGGGCAAGAGGCATGCATGAACTTAATAAGGAGTGAAACTAGAGATGTATGCACACACATGAGGGGGAGGGTGCCACACACCTGTGCTCCCAGCACATGGGAGGACTTCGATAAACTCAAGGCCAGGCTGTATACACAGGGAATTCTAGGCCGGCCAGAACTGACCATAACTCAAGAGATCGAGAGGAGGAAGAAAGAAGGAAGGGGAGGATCAAAAACAGCCAGGAATGGGTGACACACCTTACAACCCCAACACTCAAACTCAAGCAAGAAACTCTTGGGCTCAAGGTCTGTAAGTTTCAGATCAACCTGGGCTACTTAGTGAGACCTTATAAAAACAAAATTAAAATTCTAGAAAAAAAACCACAGTCTGAAATAACCCATTGGACAGGATTAACAGGAGACAAAAAAAAGTGCAGAAGCAAGCTTGCAGAAGTTGAAAATGTAGCCGTGAAAATATACAGTGTGAAGTTCAGAATGGAAAAAGGGAGGAACAAAATCAGAGGGAACCCCCAGGAACATGGATATTACAGGCTAGCTCCTGGCATCTAAAGGCTCAGGTGACAAACAGGAACTCCCTCCCACAAGGATATACAATGGTTCTTGAGAGGCATCAATGTAAACATTTTAGAAACAGAATAAAATTAAGTGATTTTGTTTGTATTTAAATAAATACATGGTCCTCTTTTCCAGAGCCACTTTAGGATTCATTCTCTGGGGGGCTACATGAATATATTCACCTCCCTCTCTCCTCTATACCTGGGGCTTCTCTGTTAAGAACACTTGAGAGAAGAAGTTAAAACCCACTGACCTCAAGAAAGCAGTGGAACAGTAAGATCACCTGCAGAACTCCCTAAGACACGGTGCAGAAAAGGCACAGGCTACTCCAGCCAGGTCTATAACCGTCACCGAAGCCCTGGCACGAAAAAGGAGCCATCAAGCGTCGTCTGGTGATAATAGATCAATTTTAATTCTAGCACCTGAAGCTATACAAGGGTCCACTTTATAAACTTCATGGGGCTGATGTACACATTCAATAAAGTGACCACTGTGCAATACCACTGAGAGTCTCAAAATCGGGAACACACTTTGAATTGCTTAAACACAATCCACAGAGTTAAAAACAAAGTCAGAAGCCATCCACAGTTACACTAATTGTCAAGTAGAAGTTTTACATGTAATACTTGATATAACAGTCAATATCTAGCGGGGACATTGAACGTGACTTCAGTCTCGTCCTGTTGTGTTCTGTTGGGAAGGTTTTCTGATTATTGGCCACCAGTGGATGTAACCAGGACCAAGCCAGCAAACAAAAGTCATGGTCTCCATGGCTTCCACGTTCTCTTTGTCAGTTAACAGTGAACAGTGAGACTTAAATACTCATCTTTACATATACACAAGGTACGCTGTGAAAGCATATTCGCTTACAAACATATAAAAATACTTGTTAACTAGTTTGATAAGAAAATAACGTATAAAAGTATATAGCAAAAACATTAATCATCTCTGACTTTGGAAAGATCAATTCCATATTTTATATTACATCAAACAAAAACAGCTTTAGCTTGTGTGGGTATTCTTTTTTAATCCCTTAGCCAGGAACACTTGGAAAGGAAGACAGACAGGAACCGTTCACTCTTACCCTTACCACGGCTGTGAACACCTAAGTGTAGAACCAGTCCAAACATTTGGCCACAGAGAATATTGACATCTTGAAGGAGGCATGATAACAAAGGCTTAGTCAGCAGTTTTTAATCCATAAATACAACAGGCATTTTGGTATTCTGGCCACTGGAAAAACAAAAGCCGTAGCATCAGGAAAGGTCTGAGATGTCTCACTTTTGTAGATTCCATTCAGTGTATTTAAGGTTAATGAAAGTTGACATCAAAAATTTTAAAGACAGGCAAAATTTCACATTAAAAAAAAAAAACAAAAAAAAACAAAAAAGCAAAAAACCACCTTCCCTATATTTCTATTTAGAGTAACAGTAGGCAACATGATTCCAGAAGTTAAAAATTACTTCACAACCTATGACTTCAGCTTAGCAAACAGCTCAGGCTCCAAACTTGGTTTGCCTCTATTAAAAGCCCTTGCAGACTGCATCTGTGTAGACATGTGTTTTAAAGGAATCAGATAGTCTGGAGCAGCCTTAGTGTTTCCTTTACACACGTCTGGGAAAGACCGTTACATTAGCTTCACAGAAAGGATTTGCCAGCGTCTTGGTGTAAGGCTAACGCGGTGATCATCGGTCTAAGGCTACAGGTACCGGATGATGTAAACGGTAGCAGAGATGAGGACTTCCCTGGCAGTTGTTAGCTAAGCCTCAAGGGACTCTTAGAAAATGACGCAATGGCAGCCCTTCTTGTCTTTTTCTTTCCGGGTTGGTTCTGGTGAAGGAGGGCATTCTTGCTCTTGAAATTTCCTGTAAGACAGAGAAATGTGAATAGTATCTCCACTAGGAATCTCCCAATACAAATGCAGGTCATTTCTGGACAGGCTGCAGTGAAATGCACGCACTTCTCAGTGTTCCACTAGAACAGTGGTTCTATTTATTTATTTATTTTTAGACAAATATAGGAAGTTTTTATTTTAAAAGGAATGATCAAGAATACTCACCCATCATGACAATCATCGGAGTCCTTCCTATGCTTTGTTGTTTGTTTATGTTTGTTTGTTTGTTTGATTTTGTGAACTATGCCCCAATTCTTATAAGCAGGGCTTCTGGCCATCCATAGCTCTGAGTCTTATGGAGTTTGGTGAACTGCCAATTTTTTTTTTTTAAAGACGCTTTCTTTATTTACATTGCAAATTTTATTCCCTCTGAAAACCTCCCTATCCCATCCCCCTTCTCCCTGTTCCCACTCCCCTGTCCTGACATTCTCCTGGGGCATCAAGCCTTCACGAGACCAAGGGCCTCTCCTCTCACTGATGTCCACAAAGCCATCCTCTGCTACATATGCAGCTGGAGCCGTGAGTCCCTCCATGTGTACTCTTTGGTTGGTGGTTTAGACCCTGGGAGCTCTGGGGGTACTGGTTGGTTCATATTGTTCTTCCTCCTAGAACAGTTGTTCTAAACCTTCCTAATTCTGCAACCCTTTAGCACAAAGGTTCTCAACCTGTGGGTCACGACACATCAGGTATCTTGCATGTTAGACCTTTACATTATAATTCATAACAGTAGCAAAATTACACTTATGAGTAGCAACAAAATAATTTTATGGTTAGCGGTCACCATAACATGAGGAACTGTATTAAAGGGGTACAGCCTTAGGAAGGTTGAGAGGCACTTATTCAGTACAGTTCCTCAAGTTGTGGTGGCTCCAAACATAAAATTACTTCATAACTGTAATTTTGATACTGCTATGAATCATAAACATAAATAACTGTGTTTTCTGATGGTCTTAGGCAACCACTGTGAAAAGGGTCGTTTGACCCCTAAAGAGGTTGCAAGACACAGGCTGAGAACTGCTGCACCAGCGGATGAGAGCAAATCCTTGGAAAGAAAAGAAGTAGCAAGTGCTCAGAGGAGCAGGGTGAAGCTCAGGCGTGATGGGGTGGTCTGCCGAGCATGCGTGAGGTCCTCACAAGAATGAAGAGATGTGCAAACTGCTTTCCTGGTCAAGCCTGAATCAATGCCTGTGTAGTCTCCCTAAGCGGAAATTCCTGGACTCAAAAGGTATGCTTAGCAATGAGCACGCATCATCAGGGACAAGAGAAAACTACCTCTTACAGATGCACATAATTATCCTCCTTCTCTGCCACTTAGTACTAGACAAGTTAGTTGGTTCTGACTCCTTTTGCATGGGAATAATAAGAACCTACCCTTTCACAATTGTCATGAGGGCTTAAGATTCCGAGGTGCTTAAAGATAAAAAATCTTCACACTTGGCGACTGAAAGGTGAGAATCTGGGATTCTTGAGAGTCAAAGGGAAATATGGGTATTTGATTAAGGCAGTAATTATTTTTACAAAGGAAGCGCCTCATCAGTTAAGCACTAACATAAATATGAGGTGGGGTAGGGCTGGGAAGCAAAGCCCCCCCAGTTCAACACTGTTAAGATACAGTTCAGTGGTACCAAGCCCATTCTCACTACTTAACCACCGTCATCTCCGTCCTATCTACGTCAAGAATGCTTCCATCCTGAAATTCATCAAAAACTAAACCTTACAACCTCTTTCTTCCCCTCTCTCCGAGACACATAATGAACCAGGGCCCATTCAATATCAAGGCTATCTAACTAGCAGGGATAGCCAGGAGATGGGAAGAGGAGGAGACAGAGCCACGGACCTACAATCTCATCATGAGCAGCTCATTCTGTGCAACATGCACAGCAGGCCTTACCCGCCACCTCAAGCGGCTTACAGTCCACAAGGAGGGCTCCTAGGCCATCTACCAAAACACCACTTTAGAGACTGGAGTGTATGCATCTGTGTCGCACTGGGGGGCAAACACCTGAGACATGATGGGGTCTCTGCTGCTTGGGTTGCTCTTATCCTGGCAGGGATTTGGCAGGAACTAGGAATTTGAGATTTGGATGGGTTCAAGTCCCAGAGCTTAACAGACATAGAGACTGAACAAGTTATTTCAGTTGTCTGTACCGTTTCTCACCTGAAAGGGATAGTAAAGAAAGCATCCAGCTTTCTGTATTGTAGTAAGGATCCAATGTACTAACGCAGAAAGAATGTCACTCAGTGTCTGACAGGGACTTGATTAGTGGCTGTCATCACTACAGTCAAAGCATTTACTATTTTCAAAATCCTTACTTGTACTTTTCTTCTTCAACTTCAGATAAATGAGATTTTTATGGGCTGGAAATGCCTAGAGTGTGTCATGTATTTAACTGAAATTTAATCCACAATGTGTACCAGCCCCTAGTCCAATCACTCCTACTTACAATTCCCTCTTTCTCACTACACACACTGCATGGCCATCTACTGGAACACACGCCTAGCATATGTTCTGCTTACCTTATAACCCGGACGAGTTCGTGGAAAGCTTGATCTACATTCATCCTGATCTTTGCCGATGCCTCCATATACGTGACCTTGAGCTGCCGCGCTAATTGCTGTCCTTCTTCCTGCGTTACCTGAAATGGATGGCAGCAATTGTGTTTAAGGCATAGTATCAGCAACCTCGCTGGGCCACATCTAAGCCTGGCTACACACATATGGTGCTACTGCGCCACCTGGAGTCCAGGCTGACTTATTGTAAGGAATGGACAGATGCCACAGTACCACATAGTATGTAGCCCACCTCTGCACAGCTCAGAAGAATGCACCTGTAATACAAACAGAGTTGGCCTGCAATGTCTGTGGGCTCAGCCAACTGCAAGTCAAAACCACTTGGGCTGAGCTAGATGTGGTAGTGGAAGGAACATCAGGAATTTAGGGCCATCCTTGGCTACATAGCAATTTGAGAATACCAGAGACTCTGTCTCCAAAATAAAATAAAACCAACCCCTGGGCTGAATGGTAACTATAATGAGCATACTCATCTTTAATCTGGCCATTATTCCTAAACACTACAGAACATAGCATTTATGCCATATTAGACATTATAAGTAATACAGTTTTTTTTTTCAAATATACAAGAGAATATGCAAAGGCTATAGACAAATTCTCTGCTTCTGTTTAAAAGGAGCTTTTCTATATCTAAAGATTCTATGGGGGGTCTTGGAACCAACCCCTATTGCTATCAAAGGACATCTACTAACTCTCAAGGTTTAGTCTGGAGATGACATCAGAAACATTAGATGTGATGGTAAAGGAAGAGAAAACAAAAAGGGGTCAGGGAGAGCCTGCCCAAGGCAGTGATCTAAAAACTAAATAGAGTCTCTAGCTAAGTGGCAAAATAAGAAAATAACCATGGCCAAAAAAAAAAAGTGTGTGTGTGTGAGGGGGAGGGGTGCTTGTGGGAGATAACCTTAAGAGCAAATCAGCTTGGCTTGCTCACACTAGAATTTGAAAATGGACACAGGCTTCTCAGGCACAGGACCTCCTGCTGCCTTGGCCAGTGCCTGGTACACAAGAAATAGCAGTCTGTGGGGAGGGATGGCAAGTAGGAGTACTAAAAAGGACCACAGCTATGGAAGACAGACAGATAGACATACATACAAAGAGTGGGAGTTGGAAGGAAGCAAGCAAGGAAGGATAGAAGGGCAAGGCAGAAGCCATTAGTTATCACTACCCCTCTGTATTTTAAACACAACTCCCAAAGCAGTGCTTTCTAAAGTTATTACGCAGTATTTGTTTATATTTGCATAAATCCCAGGGCTTAAAGTTGAGGTTTCCTGTACACGCATCTCACTGCTATCCTCAGAGTAAACACTGGAGAAAAGTTGGAAAAGTCAGACATGAAGAACACTTGGGACCCACTTCCACCCTCCCCAAATATCCCACCCTTCTGTTCTCTCTAAAGCCACTCACAGCCTGCTCACAGTAAGGAAGTAGCCATAACCGGTCTCTATTTCACACTTGGGCATATTCGGAAGTTGTCTGAGTTTCTGGACACCCGGGAGCCTTTTCTACACTGCTTTGCAGACTCCTCTCTGGCTGCTCTATGTGGCCTCTGCACTGCCCAACACCATCCACCCTCCACACAAATAGGAACAAGCAGTGAGAGGGTTGCTCCTGACTCGTGGTCTCGGGTCAAGGCGCTCTGCCTCCTACCATTCTGTTGTCAGCTGTAGGATTTTATTAAAAAATAAAATTAACAAAATTTTAATCCTTTTATCCAATTAATTAAGTCCTTTATCCAATTAACAAAATTTTCAACCATCCTGCTTATAAAGAGAATTATTGAAAACAAACATTAGATATTATCAATTTTTTTCTGCTCTATTAAGATAATGCTGTGATTTTTCATTTTCAGTGTGTTGACATGATAAATTATGATGGTTCGTTTCCACTCCTGAAATAAAATCTTCTGGGCACACTGCCTAGTGTTAAAATTTGATTTACTAACATTTCGTTAAGAATTTTTACATGTATGCTCAGCGGAGAGAATGGACAGTTATTTTTCCTATCTGACTTTGGTTTCAGAGGAATCCTGGCTTCATACAACAAGCAGGAAAGAGTTCTCACATCTTCGATATTCAGGAAAAGTTTGATACCAGGGCTATTCCTTCCTTAAAAGTTTAGTACAAGCCACCAGTGAGTCCATCTGGCTTGATGTTTTCTTTGTGGAAGGCAAATGTGACGAAGGCTACTAACTGATGCCCTCCATCTGGCCAACCCACTGCATCTTGAGTAGCTTTGGTGGTCTGCATCTTTCTGGGAAGGTGACCACTGTATTTGCTTTCCTGAGTTTCTTGTGTCAAGTTCTTTATAGCATTTCCTAATGCTTTGCAAATTTGTAAATGATAATAGTATCTCTTTCATCCCATATACTGATTTGTCATCTCTTCCTTCTTTTCAATGGAACTCAAACCTAGAGCTTCATATGCATTAGTTAAGTTCATGTCTGCTTAGTAAACAGAGAGACAGACACACAGACATGATCTTCTCTTTGTGGCTGGAGGCTTGCCAGTTTGGTCTACCTTACAAACGCCATTTGGGTTTTACTTATTCCTGTAGTGTTTATGCTCTTCTTTGAGGGCAATGGGCCTTGCCCACACCAAGTACACAGTCTACCACTGGTCCAGTTTTTCTGCCTCTCTCCCCTCCTTTCTATGGTTTAATCTACCGTTTTTTCTTTCCTAATATACCCTAGTGACATAGCATCTCTTGTAGCAGCCCATAAATCTGACACTCTGTGTTTGTGTGTAAGCAGTACCTCATTCAAAGTTCTTTGTAATCCTTTAATATTTTTCCTTTCAGTGTTAGAAATATGCTTGGGAGTCTGGAGATGTCCTAGTATGTTATTAATGTCCATATCAATGCCACTGTCACCAGAATGTGTTATCTGACAATGCTTCCTTCAGATTTGTTGAGGCTTGTTTCATGAGCCATTCTTCGACCTAATGAAGACTCTGTGCTGTTGGGTGGAATGTTCATTGGGGGTCAGTTGGACAAGCTGCTCCAATGGTCCTATGTAAGTTGTCTACACATCACTTTTTCTTTCAACTTCTCTTTGCAAGTCTTTTAAGTCTTACTTCAGGACTTTTGAAGCTGTTCTGAGGCATATGAATGGCTAGGACCAGTAAGTCCTCTTGGTGAATTAGTCTCTGTGACTGTAAAACAGCTCTAACTGGTTCTAAGATCTACTTCACTGCTATTTCTATGGCCACTTAATCTTCACAGTTGAGCCAGCACAGGATATCTTAGTCCATCCTTCTATTTTAAGTAGGCTGTGTGTCTTTAAGCTACAGGGCCTTGCTTTTTCAGTCAGTCTGATACCACTTGCTTTTCCAGTGAGAGCTTGAAGACCTCTTTGTTCGTTCACTCTTTGTTCTATGCACACCCCTCTCCTACCTTTTGGGTTAAGAACTACCTCTACGTTGCCCTTTCGTTCCCCCATTGGCTGATTCACGTCATGTCTGCTAGGCTACTTCAGTGGCTTCCTAGTCTACATTTTAATTTCACATATTCAATGAAGTCAGACAGGTTTACACAAAGCCTGAGACCCACACAGTGCCTGATCTGTCTTCTTGCTCTTCTCTGGTGTTACAGCATTGACTTCACATTATTTTTGCTTCAAACATTCAATTATGCTTGAAAGAGATTTAAATAAGGTCATTTATATTTACCCACATAATTGCCAGGCCCAGTTGCTCCTCGTTCCTCTGTTGACTCAGACTCCCGTTTAGGTCATTATCTCTCAGCTGAGGACCCCTCTATAAGCCAGGTCTGCTGGTGCTGAACTCTTACAATTCATACGTCTTTTACTTGACTTCATTTTTAAAGCTAGTATAAGCTGGGCATTGGTTTCTAGACAACAGGATTTTGCTCTCAGTGTGTAAGAAATGTCATCTTCTGGCTTACATTGTTTCCAGTGAGAAATAATATGGATAAGTCACCTGTATTAGTAATTGTACACACTACTGTGATAAAAACACCTAACATAAGAATCTTAATTAGCTCAGAGCATCAGAGTACAGTCCATTAGGGCAGGAAAGTCATAGGAGCAGGAGCTGGTCACATGACTCCACAATCAGGAAGCAGAGACTAACACATGCCTCTGTTCAGCTCATTTTTTTTTTTTTTTTTTCATTTTTAGGAAGTCCAGGTCCCCAGCTCATGGAATGATGCCACCCACAATCACCTTTCAGTTAACTCAGTTAGATAATCCCTCTCAGAAATGTCCAGGGGCTATCCTAATGAAGGTAAACCCTAGGACACAGCCTGTGGTTACCCTAATCCAGGTACTCCCTCATGAACATCCCCAGAGGCTTCTCTCCTCCTGTTAAACTGACAGCCGATATTCACTCTGCACCATCCTGAATTTTGCCCCTCTGTATGCAGTTCTGTGTTTCCTTAACTACTTCTCAGATTTTTCTTTAACATGGGTCACCAAGAGTTTTATTATGACCAGTCTCGTAATTGTCTATTGTTTGTGCCCAGGGCTGGCTGAGCATCATAGATGTGTTCAGTGCAGTTTCCATCAAATTTGGACCTCTTTTGGCCAGTACATTTCTACGGTCAGCAGCATCTGGTGCGATTATCATCTCCTTAGCTTGGGCTTCTGGAGGCTTGACTCAATCTCTGTATACAGCCCACATCACTTCTACCTCATGCAGGCAGTGTTTCTATAGCCTTCTATTGTTGGATATTGTTGAGTCCATTGTTTCTGAAACTTCTGGGTTTTATGACTGGTCTCTTCATAACAGGGGTTGTGCTTTGGTCTTTCTTTATGTGATCTCATTCTGAGTACACACATGGAATTTAACACCCTATTCCCCAAACCCTGCAACCATTCACTACTATAAGACCCAAGGCTACTTCATGTGGTCCATCCCCTGCTGCAGCTCAACAAAGGAGCACACAGGTCCCACAGTATTGGCACAGCAACAGTTATACGATGTTTTAATTTTCCTGGCCTTCCTTCAAAATAACATGCCTGCCCTAAGGCTATGAGGTTGAAATACATACCAGATTCTTCAATCAAGTAAGAGTAAGTTAGAAAGTGGGTGAGAGGGAATGCTTCATAGGATAACTTAGGAAGAAAGAAATTTTCTATGCTGAGAAAACAGGTCATGGCAGATCTCTTCCTACGAAAAGAAAAATGACTTCATGTGTCACAGATTCTCCCTTTTCCTACAATATTCTCTGTTTTCCCTCTAAAGTAGGGAGTGTGTGTGTGTGTGTGTGTGTGTGTGTGTGTGTTCGTGTGCCTGTAGAGACCAAAGGTCTCCTCCATCACTCTTCTCCTTACTTTATGGCACATGGTCTCTCCCTAGGTCAGCTTTGTTCCGTCCGATGCACACCTGAGCTTCCCAGCAGATATGTAATCTAGGTCTGTGCACACACTGTGGGAGAAGGATCAATTCAGAAAAGCTTACTCTGAGCTAATGACTCACGGCTTTTAGGTGACAGAAATGTGACTGATCTCCTAGATTGTTTCTCATACTCCTGGTTTTTATTTCACTGAGAGTCCATCACATTTTTATTGACATGAATTTTTTATAATCCCATGACATAAAAACAGACAGTGTTATAATATGTTGAATACCTGCAGACAGATGGAAACTACATGCTTCATACTGGCAATCTTTAGGGTATAGATAACTTTAAAATAACTCACACAGGGCCAGCAAAATGGCTCAGCAGGTAAAAGTGCTTGCTGTGCCAGCTTTGGGATTACAGTTCAATCCTTAGAACCCATGTAAGATAGAAAGAAAGAACCAGCTTCCAAAAGCTGTCTTCTGATCGCCACAAGGATGCTGTAGCATGTCAGTCAACACACATTACACACACATAAATAATAATAATAATTTTAAAAACACATGTAGACTGCATCCATGGCTAATAATGAGATCTGTTGGTCGTTCTCTCCCCATGTGCAGGGTGACCCCAGCATGCTGGACTAAATAAAATTCCTCTTGCTTTTGCATGGGGGGAGGGGGGAAGAGATCTGTTGCTTCTGGGGGTCTGTCTCCCCTCAACTGCTCCCACCTACTCTAGAGACACCTACCACATCCCATGCTTCTCTTCCATTCTTTGACTAGAATTTCCACCACAAAAACATTTGAGGTTTGAGGAAGAACTTATTTCTATAATGGAAGCAGGCAGCAGTGAGGGGTGGGCAGAAGTGAATACAAGGTGGGGAGCGGAGCCCTTCTCTGCATGTGTGCTTTGTGACCCCCTTCCCCACCCAGCAGAGCAAGTCTTGGAACACACAAAGAAGAGCAACAGAGAGGCCCCCTGGGCAACAGATAATAGATATAATTAAGTTCATATGTGAAGACATGGAGACAACAAACACCCAATGTACAATTTGTACTGATGGCTGTAGAGATCCTTGTTCAGCACTGTAACCTCGTAATAATGCAGATCAGAAAGAGGCCCAGCAGGAACGTTTATTCTCCACTAATAGCATCAAGACCCTTTCTGAGTCTTAGTGTGAGACCAGGTGTGTCCTGCCTGCAGTCTGCATGCTACAGGCCTCCCAGATCAGCCATCAACACAGTCCAGTACATCTGTAGATGACAGCTGCACATAGCAAAGCCAACAAGCTGCACACCACTGACCATCATGTGTAGGCTAATTATCCCCTTAATGTCTGAAACTCAGTATGCTTCCAAAAGAGTTTACAGGGGTTGGGGAAATGGGTCAGTGGTTCAGAACACTTGCTGTTCTTCCAGAGGACCAGAGCACTTCCAGTACCCATATCAGGTGGCTCATACCCATCTCCAGCCCCAGAGGATCATACCTTCACTCATGTGCACAAACTCACATACATAATTAAAAATAATAAAAATCTTAAAATTTGTTGGACAAATACAGCAACAATCAAAGGCTGTGTTTTAAACAATTGGGTACAGATGGAAATCTGCCTTGGTGCTACATATCAACCCTTTTCCTGATGTCTGCACTTTACCAACAAAATCTTAAGGATCTATTAACAGCGGCTGGTGACACGACTCTGCAGGTAAAGGAACTTGCCACAAAAATCTGGCAGTCTGATCTGATCTCAGGTAAAGGTGGAAGGAGAGAACTGACTCCAAAGTCGTCGTCCTCTGACCTTCACACACACACTCTGGCTTGAACACACAAACACTAATGCACGTACACACATATACACACATGCACATACTCTACATGTGCAAACATAGTCACTTAACAAAAACAACAACAATAACAAAGTAAAAAGAATCTGTTAACATGAGATAACATGAAAACAAGAGAAAATACTAGCAAGAGAGACAATCTCAATGCTGGTTTCTAGATGTGGGGCAGAGACTCCCCAACAGTAAGGGTAGCACTAACTTACAGCTGATTGACTTTATTCTGAAAAGAGATGGTAGACAATAAACAACAAAACAGTTTCAAAGAAACTAATACTAACAGTCGCTAGCATTAAAGCTGGCCAATGTGGAGCAAAGAAAATTCTGTTATTAATTAATTAAGCTGAAGAGAATTCCAAAACCAGGTGTTGTGGTGCAATCCTATAATCTCAGAAGGCTAAGGTAGGAGGATTTCCCTTTTGAGGTCAACCTGGGCTACAAATTCCAGGCCAGCTCAGGCCACCCAGCAAGACTAGTTGGGGGTGGGGGATAGTTCTACATACTATTATATACATAAATATATATTGCAGCCATTCCCTAAATAAAGGTAATTGTAGATCAGCAGTGAATAAATTAGGCATGTGTAAGTCTTTTACGATTATATAATGTGGCCTAAACATAGTGGCTTAGGCCTGTGATGTCATCACTTAGGAGACTGAGACAAAGAATCACATGTTCAAAACCATCCTGGGCCACACAGGAAGACCATACCTCAAAACAAAAAATAAAGGAAGTGGGGAAGAAGACATTATGAAATGAAATTCTTCATAGGAGTTTGACAAATTAAATCATGGTTATAAAATGAATGGTTTGCTTTCTTTCTTTTTCTTTTTTCTTTTTTGGCTTAAAGAAGAAGGCTGATTAAACTTTCTTCAAGAAACAGAGATAGAAAGGAGAGGTAAATGCGGGGAAGAGGACAAAAAATTATCTTAACTTATAGTTTTTAGCTGTTATCCAAGAAATCACACAAGCCTGGCACTAATACAGACACATGCAGACTTATATAGAGAGCTTTCTGGGATTCTGTGTAATTCCCCCCCAAACCTTCTTCACACCTCGTACATGCCATTCTGTGAGACCTAGTGTGCCAGACTCAGCAGTGAGCTGGTGCTGTGCCGCACCACACGCACACATGGCTTTCTTGGGCGTGGGTCCTCCACTCTTTCATCAAGTGCTTCTTTACACAGCTTCCCAAGCACAGAACTGCCTCTTCCTCACCTGTCTCTGATGGTCCAGGTCAGCTTTATTGCCAATTAAAATCATGGGAAACTCATCACGGTCCTTTACTCTGAGAATCTGTCTTTGAAACTTATAAATTTCTTCAAAACTAAAAGACAAAATAAATAAATACATTATGCTAAGAAACTAGTCAGTGAGTTTTATATTGTTTACTACTGTATTGCCATTTTTCTAATGTAGAAAAAAATAAAATCTTAATTCCATAAAATAGCAATCTGGACAGAACCTAGCACTGCTAACTAGAGTTTTTACTAGTAATTTGATCATATTGACCCACACATTAACTGGCACCAACCTGCCTCTATCCGTGACGGAGAAGACCAACAGGAAGCCCTCGCCTGTCCTCATGTATTGCTCTCTCATGGCTCCAAACTCCTCTTGTCCCGCTGTATCCAAAACTAAAGAAAAACAACAAAGAAAACTGTGCAGTTGCAAGTTATAAATCACCTCCCCACAAGGGCAGCCCTCCACCCCCACCCCCAGGTCCTCAACAGAGCCTTCTATTTGATGTGAGAGGCAATGCATTCCTGTCTTAATATTTCATTCCTAGCACCAGAGGCAGACATAATCTTCTAATGGCAGACAGTTTCAGAGTTTATCTTCATCGCACAGATTGATTTTGTGGCTAGAATATATTAGCATACCAATTACAAGGTTAAAAATATCAAACACATCCAAGCAGATGGAACCAAATCAACTCTAAAATCACTTGATTATTTATCTTCTCCGCGCACAGATCTCGGAAAAGATGTCTGTAAGTTCAAGCAAGAAACTGAGATTGGGGCTGGAGAGATGGCCCAGAGGACCCAGGTTCTGTTCCCAACAACCACATGGGTCTTAACTGCTTGTAACTCCAGCTCTGGGGAATCTGAAACCCTTTCTGCCTTCCTTGGCATGTGGTACACATACACACATACACACATACACACATACACACATACACACATACATACATACATACATACATACATACATACGCATGCAGAACATTCATGTACATAAAAATAAATCTTAAAAACAACTATGTCTGTCTCTGTGTGTAGGTGTCTGTCTCTCTCTATGTGTGTGTCTCTTTGCATAAGTATCTGTCTGTCTCTCTGTCTGTGTGTGTCTCTCTTGTCTCTTTGTGTGTATATGTTTCTGTCTATGTCTGTGTGTGTATCCTTCTGTTTCTGTTTCTTTCTCTATACTTAGCCCAGCCACTAATGTATTTCTTGATCTTCCTATTAGTTAAAAATGACAGGGTTTTCTTCAGTAGAGAGAGATTGTTAAAGCCTCTAAGCTTTAAATTCCCCATTAACAAACACTCTCTCTGTGGCTACTTCCTCTACTTTAACATTTGCCAAATGACATGAAGAGCTGAGACCCGATGTTTCTTCCAACTGTCCCAATAAACACACTTCAGTAACCAGATCAGTTTCCCCAGAACTTTCCATTGGCTGATGAGCATCTAAACTGACCGATACAGAGACTCACCTACCAGACCGATGACAGTGAATTTAAGACAGTTAGTAGCTTTTCTTTACTTGAACAGGGCACTGAGGAGACTTGTGGAACTGACAGAACTGAAAACTGATACAGGGGCTAAAGCAGCGAGCAGCCAGGGCTAGCTAGCTCAAGAGGGAGAGACCTTGCCAAGTATGTGCAAGACCTGCTGTCTGAACCCCAGTAAAGCAGGGGAAAGGGGGAGTTAATAAAATGCTTATATTCAAGACTATCTAATAGATCCGTTATACTATTTACCCTGAGAGATATTGAATGCAACACTTGAAACCAGAGCATTTGAGAAATAAGGTGTGAGCTACTGGGATTTACTTACTGTCCAGCCGGGCTGCTCGGTCATCGATCACACATTGCTTTGTGTATGAATCTTCGATGGTTGGATCATAGTCCGTCACAAAATAGGACTGGTAAAACAAACAGGAAAAAAACTCATTTAAAATTCCATGTCACATGCCTTCCTACCTAACTATCAGTTTTATCGAATTCTGCTTTTCAGGCAATAATACATCTTAATTGTATTAGGTTACCATAAAGATTTTATTTTTAATTATTTGTACATGTATGCAAACTTGTGCATATTAAGTGCAGGTATGCACAGAGACCAGAAGAGGGTATCAGATCTCCTGGAGCTGGAGTTCCAGCAGTTCTGAGCTGCTAGGAGCAGAATTCTGATTCTCTGCATGGACCAGCACACACTGCACACTCCTAACCACCAAGCCGCTCACTGCTCTAGCCCCTGTATCAGTTTTCAGTTCTGTAAGTTCCACAACAGTCTCCTCAGTACACTGTTCAAGTAAAGAAAAGCTACTAAATGTCTTAAATTCCCCCTTCTAGAATATTCAGAAAGATTGCAAAAGATCTATCACATTTTCCCCCTAATTGTTTAGTGCGAAGTATCTAGGAAAATTAGAAAGTATAATTCAGATCTATTCAGATTTGGTAAGCACCGGCTATACGAACCAAAACAGATAAGGATGGAGACAGCAGTAAGAGGAGTACACGACCCTGAAGAGACTGGTTTGAAGACTGCATGCATCATCCACAGGAATCATGTGCTTTCACTAAGATCTCTGGGTTCTTTTTCCTTAAATTATATTCCTCTTTATATGAAAGCCTTCTAACTGGCATCTTCAAGACTGAATAATTAAGGAATCACAATTTCCTCTTAAAATTAAAAAAGCCGAGCATAGTTCAGACCTTTAATCCCAGCACTCAGTGGGCAGAGACAAGTAAATCTTAATGAGTTCAAGGCCAGCCTGGTCTAAATAATACAGGGCTATAGAGGGAGATCCTGAGATAGACAGACAGACGGATGGATGGATGGATGGATGGATGGGCGGATGGACGGGCGGATGGATGGACGGACGGACAGACAGATGCATAGGTAGATATAGAAGATGGATAGATGAATAGATAGATAGATGAAATCTCCTAGCACTGCTCACTTCTCAGGAAGGGCATGGAGGGGACACTGACATCATCCCTTCTCAAGATCCCTCAGCTTTGCCAAGGCTGTCTTCCTTGGGCTACTTTCCCACAGGCTTGAAGGAGTAACTTGTTTCACGCAGAAACTAGTGACAAAGGAATTAGCCACTCTTCAGGCAAGGGTTCCTGGAAGCAGGCAGAGTAGTTCTAGGGACACCGAATTCTTAAGTAGAATATCTCAGTGTGGCCACCTATGCTCAGAAAGCAACTCAAGCAAAAGTGTAAAAAAAACGGGGTAAGGGAGAGAGAAGACGACACTGGCCCGCCTGCTACTTGCTACTGTGCTCTGCATATTTATTTTATTTTGGAAAGAAATGTTTCACATTTCATTTATATTTTTTATATTTTAAGAGTAGACTTAAGTGTAGAGTCATTACCCATAATTCTATTTCCTTCCTGACACGTTCATTTAAAGACATGAGTTATTAAACAAAGACAGCAATGCGCCATGTGCCAATAGCAGTAGCTTTTAGTAGGAAGTGGGATCCATCACCACCCTGTCTGCATTTAAAACAAACAGGTATGAGAATGATCCTAAGCAGGCTTGCTGGACTGCACTCACTCTTCTCACAGTGACCACAGCAGCAACAGGCAGCCTCTCTGCTGTGCCCCACAGGACGTGACCTCAGTCTGGCAGGAGGGTGGACAGATAAAGCATGCTGTTTATACTTGCAGGGGAACATTTTATTTAGTTGGGGCAGGAGGTGGGGAACAAGTTTCCCATGGTAGGGTCTCACGTAGCCCAGGGTGACCTTGAACTCCTAATAATCCTGTCTACACATCAAGCATTAGATTACAGGTGTGCACCTATACCCGGCTTGTGATGAATTTCTTATGTGTTTCTTTACAGCAATCTGATGCTTCCTGCCTGAATCTCATGACTCATTCCCTTTGCAGTACAAGTATAAAACTGAGGACCTTGTGTGAGTTTGACAAGGACCCTAACTCTTCACCAGGAAGCACTGACTAAACCCACTCCTCCATCTAAAAACACAGCAAAGGAATAAATGAACACGTACTTGACATGTTGTTTAAGTTATGTGATAGCTCTTCAAACATCAGTGTTCTGTACTGTGAGAGCAAATGAAGGCAGTGGCATGTGCTGTTGGTTTACAGGCCCTTGAAGGCCACAGCAATTGTTTGATTTTCCTTTTAGTGCCTGCACAAATTTGCTTGAAGGATAATTTCTGGAACACACTCTCAATATTGTACGATTGCCACTTTTCCTATTTGCCCATCAAATACATCTGCCGACATATTTTTTCCATTTTAGTGTTAGTAGAGTACACATACATGCACACGTATGTGCTGTATTTACACATATTAGGGCATCGAATGTCCTCCTCCTCTATCTCCCTCTGCCTACCCCTTTTAAGACAGTCTCTCCCTGACCCTACAACTCCCAGGTTTGTGGCTAGAACAGCAACCAGCAAGCACTGGCTATCTCTCGTCCCTACCCCTTCAGTGTTAGAGCATACAGGACACGTAGCTTATTGCATGATGCTGTCATCACAACTCCAGGCCTCAACCTTGCGTAGGAAACAGTCTTAACTGCTGAGCCCCTTCTCTGACCCACCACTTGTACTAATCTCCAGCATAAGCCTGCTGTAGTGGTGCACTTGGCTCAGCTACATGTTCTAGGTCAGCCTGGGATCCAGAAGACCCTGCCTTTAAAAAAGCAATAGAGCTGGTTGCGGCAGCACACACAGAGACTAGGGAGGCAGAGAAAGGCAGATCCCTGTGAGTTTGAGGCCAGCCTGATCTACAAAGTGAGTTCCAGGACAGCCAGGGTAGTTATGCAGAGAAACCCTGCCTCAAAAACAAACAAACAAATGATTGAATAAATAAATATAGATAACAAATTAAAAAACAACAATACTTGACCGTAGAAACAGAATGAGCCAATGGGTTACCAATAAAAAGCAGTTTCCATGGGCTGGAGAGATGGCTGAGGGGTTAAGAGCACCTGCTGCTCCTCCAAAAGACCTGGATTCAGTTCCCAGCACCCACATGGCAGCTCAGCCATCTATCTATAACTCCAGTTCCAGGGGATCCCATGCCCTTTTCTGGTCTTCGTGGACACAGCACGCACATGGTGCGTAGACAAACCAAAACCCGCAATTATACACATAAAATAAAAATAAATCTTTAAAGAAAAGAAACAGGGGCCGGAGGGATGGCTCAGTGGTTAAGAGCACTGACTGCTCTTCTGGAGGTCCTGAGTTCAAATCCTAGCAACTACATGGTGGCTCACAACCATCTGTAATGAGATCAGATGCCCTCTTCTGGTGTGTCTGAAGGCAGCTACAGTGTACTCACATATAATAAATAAATAAATCTTTAAAAGAAAAAGAAGAAGGAAAAGGAAAAAGGAAAAAGGAAAAGGAAAAGGAAAAGGGAAGGGAAAAGGGAAGGGAAGGGAAGGGAAGGGAAGGGAAGGAAAGGAAAGGAAAGGAAAGGAAAGGAAAGGAAAGGAAAGGAAAGGAAAGGAAAGGAAAGGAAAGGAAAAGAAAAGAAGCAGTCTCCTGTGAAGTTGAGTTTAATTCTAACTGCTACTTCCAAGCTGTGAGATCTGAGGCAAATGTCCAAGCCAGCCCTTCAGCACTCAGAGCAAAGAGACAGCACTGAGCCAAGAGCAGGCCTACCAAACCAGGGATCAGAGCGTGAAGGCAGGCTGCTGCTCTTCAGCCAGAACAGTAACTGGGCTGCTGTCCCCGGCAGCCACATGCTGAACCAGTGGTTTTCCTCAAGTCCAGAGCTGTGTTCCTCTGCGGTGCATGGAAGAAGGGTAGCTGTTCTAACTTCAGCCCCAGTTACCCCACAGACCCTGCATGAGCCATCTGGAATGTGTGTCTGAGTGCTATGAACCCAGTGTTCTGAGTTCATAACAATCTGAGTGCTAAGCTCCCATCTGGGCTTCTGAAAATATTCTCAAGATCTGAGCAGTAATTACACAGATAAACATGAGGCATAAACCTATCTTGTTCATTTAGCATTTGTGTATTTGTGTGTGTAAAGATTACAACCATAAAATGTACAAATGGCAATAGCTTCCCTTTTGCTTCTTAGAATCCACGGTTTATATCTGTTTGGTGCTTGCTTGTTTATTTGGAGTGCAGTTCTTCCCTTGGTGCTGAAGATTGAAGCTAAAATCAGATCAGATCAGGCACGAGTTCCAACATCCCAGCCCTCCTCTTTCTTTGATTTTGAAACTCAATCTTGCTAAGCTGCCGAGACAGTTCTCGAACTTACAATCCTCCCAGTTCAGTCTCCTAAGGAGCTGAAACAAGTGTGTACCTCAGGTGACCAGCAGTTAGTTTCTTTCCACAGAACACAAATCTTTCCAGTTTGATTTGTGCCTCATGTCCCACTACCTGAAACCCTACTGTAGTTCCTACACTGTTTGTTCGAAGTTATATCAGTAATATGGGTGATACCCACTTTGTACTTTTTAACAGATCCCACTGGTCCCTTTGACAGAACACCCAATCTACTGTTAGGAACAAGGAATTAAGAGATACAGATGGCTGTGGCTTGGTGGTAGGGTGCTTGCCAGACATGCGCTGGTCAATTCCTAACAGCAACAAAACAGTATGAAGGATATAGACAGGCCAACCCCAAAACACAGAAACATTACAAAGTGCCAATACTATACCTGCTCAAAAGGCAACACAAATTAAGAGGTTATGATGGCCACTATACACTGGAATTGTGTTCACAGAGCCCCAGTAACTAACCAAGGAAAAACAAACAAACAAACAAAAAACCCTCTAGCTGCAGATAACATGGAGGGTGGGGGACAGAGCTAGACAAAGGAGGTTCCGGAAAACAGGGTAGACCAAAAGCTTCATAAGGATGGTGGGTTTCCTGGGGCTTTCCTGGCAGCACATTAAAGGATACGTGGAGGGGAGTCCAGAAGAGAACAAAGGACAGGGAGACCTCCACATTGGATAAGTTATTCCACTTGGACAGAAAGAGCTACTGCCTTCTCACATATGATCTGGTCTGGGTAAGTTTGTCCACAATAGCTCCAAAATGGTACACTGTGGTAAGCAGGCAAGCTTCCATATCCTCTGGTCTGCAGGCCCTCTGCTTGGGCTCCTAAGAGGACTACAAACTCACTGGCAGCAGGATCGGTGGAGCAGGAAAATGGGGAAGAGGTGACAAGAATGAATTGCCCTTCCGCATTCCAAGGGGCCAGTGGCCTACAACCACTTTCTCTTGAAACTAGCCTGGTATGAAAGTGCAGTTCCCAAACACTGCCACAGGGTGGAGTCTAATCCACACTGGGGACTAGGGAGCCAGCACTTTGGTTAAGTCTCACACACTTGGTGAGGAAAGGGGGCTGGATCAGAGTGTCCACCAACAGGGAAACATGAGCCTAGGCACTTCTGAGCCCATGCCACTCTCAGGAAGCTTAGGGGCTTTTTAAAGGACACATGTATAAGGAACGGTATAATATAAAAAGAGTTTAAAAAAAATCTTTCAAAGTATCAGATATTGAAAGGCACAGGTGTGTTACACCAGAACTACTGCATGTATCTGACAGATTCCACCCTAATTTTAAAAAAAAAAAAAAAAAACTGTAAAAGCTACAGAGTTAAATTTGGGAAGACTAGGGGCAGGGGGCTGTGGAAAGCACGGGAGAGGGTCTGTATTAGTGGGAGGAAGGACACGGTCAGCTAATGGGAGTGAATATAATCAAAAGTGGATATCACATAATCACTGTATAATTAATACATGCTAATAAAATGAGGAGAACTGCAGGGTTCACGCCTTCATCCTGAGCGTGTCAATGACTTCAGAAGACTTTGTAGGCCTCTTCCCTCTCCTTTCTCCCTCTTCCCTGCTCCTTCCCTCTCTCAGCTACACACATACTTTTTTTAAAAAAACTTGTATCACCCATTCCTTCCCTGACCCAGCCCGAATGTAAGCAGGGTAAAGACAGGAACACTGCCGGAGAGGAAAGGGGAGGACTTCCCCAGCAAATCACAGGCCAAGTGAGACCTGCAAGCGCTGCGGCTGCACGTCTCCCTTGTTTGTTACTCAGTAGATTTTCTCATTTATGCTCACAGGGACCCTCCAACAGATTCGTCCCTTTTACAAACATTTTTACATCAGAGAACTGCACTACTTCTTCAAGGCCACTCAACTAACAAGCAGGAGGACTGTGGTTTAAATTCAGACCCAATGTTATCAGGTCATCAGAGCCCAAGAATTATTATTTAATAAAATTCATTGAATACCAAATTTTCCACTGGCCTATGAAATAAGGAAGAATATTTCCAAAAAAAAAAAAAAAAAAAAAACCTGAGAAAAGCCAAGCTTTATAAACCTATGCCTCTGTCTTCTTCTTAAGGTCCTGCCCAGCCCTCCTGGAAAGGAACCCTGAAACAGTGTACCCTGCACACTGCAGATCAGCAGGACCCTCCAGGCACTTTCAGCCACAGAGCAAGTTTTACAGTTCTCTATGACATAATAGAGCAGAACCTGAGACTTGATAATTGCTTGGCCCCTTCATTAGAGGATTTATAAAGACTGGCTGCAGGCAGCATGATGAGAAGATGTATGATTATGTAGTCAGGGGATTGAAAGTCAATTCCAGAAGCCACACTGGACAGATGTCTGAGCCCTTAGGCGAACTGAATATCCCAACAAGGGTAGAAGAGGTGGCTGAGAGTTGCGAACACTTGCTTCCCTCGCAGAGGACCAGGGTTCAGTTTTCAGCACCTGCACGGGGTTGGTTCACAATTATCGGTAACTCAAGTTTGAAGGGATCAATCAGAAGTCTGGCCTCCTCAAGTACCCAGGGACAAATGTAGTGTCCATACACACATATAGCAAAGCACTCAGGCCCAGAAAATACATAAATAAATCTTTCTTTTATAAAACATTAAGGTAGGCATAACCCAAAGTGTGCTTTAAGTGTGTCAAGAAGGAAGATAACCTCCCAGGTAAGAGGTGCAGGGATCCAGTCCCACTTCAGGGAACAGAAGTCCACACAGTTCCCCTAGGAATCAGGTTGCCAGTCTCTAGTGACCACCATGTCCTTTATTCTCTCCACCCAGTGTGGAACACACTGGCTCAGTTTCCCCACCTCTGTCCTGCTGTGTCCCCAAATGTGTAGCCACCAATGGAGGCAACGGAGAAAGACAGAAGGAGACTGAGGGTAAGTTAGCCAGGGTGCAGCTCTGTTTGTCCACACAGCTCATGTATGTCTGAACCTCAGCTTCCTTGCCTATGAGATAGAAAAAAACAAAACAAAACAAAAAAAAAACACTGCCTTGGAGGGATACAGAGCACAACACATGACACATAGTAGGCCTATTAAATTATAGAGCATACACTCCCCCCACTCTCGTGGGAAAATGATCACATGTTCCCATCCTAGCTTCCTCCCCTGGGGCTGACAGGGCAGCTCTGTGGTAAAGTGGTAAAGTGGTAAAGTGCTTGCCTGCAATGCACAAGGCACAAGGTTCCAGTCACAACCACACAGAAGGAAGGCTCTTACCCTTCAAAAAAATAAATTGTTATTTCTCACCTAGGATCCTGTAAACAACCTAATGAAACTCACTGAGTCATAAAAATAAAATCTACAGGCAAATAAAGAGGGACTACATAGGAAGATAAATAGAATCAGTAGGAGAAGGAGTAATGGGGCATATCTGATAAAAATACATATATATATATATATATATATATATATATATATATATAATGTATAATTAGCATGTAATTCACACCTACCTGTTTTCGGAGCCATGAGGTGAACTGAATCAAACTCAGTGTCTCTCCTGCTGCCTCACTTCCCCTTTCGTCTATCTTTTCACAAATGTGCACGTGGGAAATGTGTAAATAACCTCGCTGGGCTTTAAATGTAAACTTCTCCCTAGGCCCTTCTACAAGCTGCTCCTTGTTCTTGAACAGAATCCAAGAGAGCCTACATTATTTTCACTCTGTAACTAGAATCTCCTTCAAGTGGTTTTTCAGGAACTTTCTAATTCCAACATTCAATGTGCCTAGTCCTGTGTCTCGATCATGTTTGCCAGCACTCACCTGGCAGCGGTTCCTCCCCGACCCCCCACACACACACCCCTGCACCACCTCAGTAAAACAGGGGTGGGCAAGGCAGCACTGTCCTTTATTCTGCATCTCTCCTGCCCCATGCCAACATTATCTCTGGCTCCTACGTAGGAACTAAAGGAGAGCATAGAGAGTCAAAGACCGCACCAATGAACTTTGATGTTCTTTCTCATGAATGCCTGTGGGTTTCCTGGGAGAGTCCCCAGAATGGGGTGTGTGACATAAAATTCTCAGGCCTATTTACAACTCCCAACACTGAATCAAAGAGGCTTTCATGGGTCCCTCCTGGTGCAAGTCGTCATCTATCAATTAGCCATCAGTGCATGTGTCCCTGTATAGGTGGCTTTGTGCTGGCTCCACCCAGCAGTCAGGAAGTACAAACAGCTCATTTCTAGCCTCTTCCTTTCCCTCCCACTTGCGCTATAGATCTGTAGATTCCCAACCTGGTCAGTATGTGGACCCAAACGGCCAAGCTCTCAGAGGTCTGTGAGAGGTCCCACCATGTGGCCTACATAAAGAGGACTTCAAAAGCAACCACCAAGGGTAAGAGAGATGACTCCCTGGTAAAGCTCCATAGCTTCCTTCCAGTGGATCTGATTTTGATCCTCAGTCACTCTGGTGACTGACAACTTCCTCTAGGGGTATAACTCCAACTACTCCAAGGGCAGCAGTGCTCAACCTGAGGGAGCGGGTAGGGGTCAAACAACCTTCTCACTGGTATTTACATTACAATTCACTAAAAGTAGCAAAATTAGTTATGAGGTAACAACAAAAATAATCTTAGGGTTGGGGGTCAGCCACAGCATTAGGAAGGTTGAGAACCACTGCTCTAGGGGTTCCGACACCCTCTTCTTGGCCTCAAGAGAGAACTGGGAGACACACACACACACACACACATACACACACACACACACACACACACACACACACATACACAAACGCACACACACAGAAGCAAGTCTCTCATGTACTCCCTAGGTGTGGAAAGAAGGCACATAGAACATATTGCAGCTCTCCAAAAACATCCTTGTTAGAATCCTGAACTTTGAACACTTCCCCGGAGGTGAGTGTGACCTAAGTGTGCAAAGTCTTTGGAATGAGAGGAGAATGGGGCACCACAGGCTTTATTCTCCATCTTTGAGACTCTAATTAAATTAAACAGATTTTTGTTGCAGTTTAAAAAATCCCACCATGAACTCCCCGGGCCAAGCAGCTCTAAACCTGACACTCCACAGCACAGCTCGCACAGCTCACTTGCCATCTCAGACACAGCCACAATGTCAAAATTCAACTGTGGGGAAAGCCAATCAGTGATGGGGAGCCAGGAACCCATTTCCCTGAGCTGGTAAGGATCCTCAGCCATCAACAGTCTCTATTCGCTAAACAAACGCAGAGGAATTCCTCTGGAGAGGCCAGCACCTTCGCCTCAGGCAGCTGTGGCCAGAGCAGCCTCCTCTGAGTCTCTCAGTAGCAGCAGCTGTCAGGACACAGAGAACCTTTGTTCTCGCCACCGCCCTTTCTAACCTTTGTCAAATGTTCCCATATGATTGATATTCCTCAAGTGATTATGTTTTTGCCGAATAAATGAATGAACTACAGACATGGTCATAATATGTGACCCAGGTCACTAAGTCCAGAACCCCTTTAGTTTATTTTATTAACAAAACTGAAGCCTTCAGTAAACACTAATTGTCCCCAGACTGCCTAAAGCCAGTCAGGGTGCCAAGGGACTAGAGGTCACTCTGTAGACCTTCAGCTCCTGTGCACACCCCCCTCACCACAATCTGGGGTGGTGGGTAAATGGACTAGTTATACCACCAAAGAGGCACAGCATAGTCTATTACGAGCCTGTTCTACTGACTGTAGAGTTTGTTTCTAAGTCAGTTAGGTAAGTCTCATTTCCCCAGGGAATTTTTTTTCTAAGCTGTGGTTGTACCCATAGTCCAGAACATGAGAAATACAGTCCTGAGAGAGAGAATCAGCTCCAAGGCTTGAGAGGAAACACAAAAGTAGGTGTCTCTGGCTTTCCCAGAGTGCAGAGCCAGCTGGATGGAGACTCCTGAGGCGGAGCACTGCCTTCAGGAGCCCCCTGCCCACCCGGCCTCTGATGCTCGCCCTTTCCCTTTTTCATGGCTCTTCCCAGGCTTCTGATTCCTTCTAAAAACAACATTCTTAGTCACCTAACACCCACTCTTGCACTGTTCCCTCCATTCCCAAATTAAAAGTAACAATTCCCCACAGACTCCTCAATCTCACCCCGTGGTGGTAGGTGGTAGAGTAAATGTGAGCACATTCCAGTAGCCAGTTCACCTTAGAGAAAGCAAAATCTGGCCTGGGGTATGCTCAGTGGCCAAGCGCTGAGTGAGGGAGCACACGAAGCCTTGGAATCAACCTTCAGCACTGCCTCCCTCTCCCAAATATTCTGAATTAAAAGGAATTATTGGTAATGTTCCAGTCAAAACAAAAAAGAGCTCCATTCTCCATGGGAGGAAAATGACTTGGGGGCAAATCACAAATTCTCGGGGTCCGCTCCCTAGCAGACTTGGCTTATGAAGCGCCTCTCATTCTCCCAAACTCACCGGCTTAAAGGAGGAGAAAATGAAAGTTTTCTTCCTGTTTTCTCCCCATCCTGCCACGATCCTAACCTGTCAGACAGGTTAGTCACATCTGAGTGGACAAGATGACACAAACATTCTGTGTGCAGTTTGAAAATTGCACAAGATGGCCACAAGCACTGTTCACACAGATAAACCATTTGGGGATGAGACAAGCCTAACACTGTTACCACCTACACAGCTACACACGAACCCACTAATCACATTTACAAACCATTTGTTCCTGTACAGCCACCTACTTATCTTTTGGAGCTGACATAATAGTTAGCAGGCAATGTGCTACAGTGGGCCAATGGCCTATTTCATGTGACATAATAAAAGCTTTCTGCCAGAGCCAAAGAGATGGCTCGGTAGGAAAAGGCTCTTGCCACCAGACCTAAAGACCTGAGTTTGTGCTACATATTGAGACACTGTACCAAAAATATAAAAAATAAATAAATAAAAAGAATTACAATACAGAAAGAAATCATACAGCTGGGACAGCCCTGCTGCATATCACTGTCCCTTTAACAGTGTCTCTTTCTAAATAAATAAAATTATAGAAGGAAGGGAAGGAGGGAGGGAGGGAGGAACCTGGAGAGATGGCTTAGAAGAGGCTGCTCTTTCAGAGGACCCAGGTTCAATTCTCAGCACCTACATGGCAGCTCACAAGTGTATGTAACTCTAAGATCTGACATTTTCACAAAGACATGAATGCAGGCAAAACTCCAATGCAGATAAAAGTTAAATACACACACACACACACACACACACACACACACACACACACCTACCTATAAGCAGTGTCTCTTTCGAGCATGTCCTTCCAGCGCGTTTTGGTTCTTGCTTGGTAGAAATTTGCTCCTAGGGTACTCACACACCTCCCTCATCCTTTGTTCTCCCATAGCCACTCCCTAATTAAGCTTTCTTTGCCTCACAGGGACCACATCTCACAGGGACCACAGCTGCCTGAACAGCATACCTTAGGTGGACCTGTGAGGCACACAACTGTCAAGGTTTCATCTAGACTCTCTGCCTCTCCACACCTGGATCCTGGTCACTGTTCCCAAGTCTTCTGCGAATCAGTCAGCATGGGCCTCAGAGCCCGTACAGACAGCTTCAGAATAGTTAGCTTTTGAATAGTTAGCTTTGGTACTCATCAGACCTTGACCAAAAAAAAAAAAAAAAAAGGTGACCAGGGGCTGGAGAGATGGCTCCGTGGTTAAGAGCACTGACTGCCCTTCCAAAAGTCCTGAGTTCAAATCCCAGTAACCACATAGCATCTCACAACCATCCATAATGAGATCTGATGCCCTTTTCTGGGGTGTGTGAAGACAGCTACAGTGTACTTACATATAATAAATAAATCTTTTTAAAAAAAGGTAACCATTGCTTCTACTTGACCCCTGATCCACTACATTGGCAGTGACCTTCCCAATCACAAGGTATCCTAGCTCCTGTGTAAGTTTTTATGTTTGGACTCTTCTCTGAAATCTTTCCTTGTAATGATAATCTCTTCAGAAATCTGGGCTCTTTTCAGAATGCGATCATACTTTCTCCATTTTTTTTCCTTTTTAGAAAAGGAAATGTACATTTTTCTGAATGTACATATGTGCTTATGTGTGTGCATACCACAATGTGCACGTGAAGACCATAAATTCTGGGGAATGGAGGGCAACCAGCACCTTTACTCGCTGAGCAATCTCTCAGATGACTTTAGTGATGCAAAGTCCACTCTAGGCTTTTTCAGTCTTTAGAGATTGTGCAACACCACCACTATCCCCCTAACCCCAGAACATCTCCCTTATCCACCAGCAGCCAGTCTCACTCCTCCCACACCCACCCCTAAAGCCACCAACCCAGCACTGTCCTTTCTGTCTCTCTAGGCATCTCCTGCACATGGTGTCATAGAATGTGGTCTGTGCCTGGCTTCTCTCTCTCTTTCTCTCTTTCTTTCTCTCTTTCTCTCTTTCTCTCTTTCTCTCTCTCTCTCTCTCTCTCTCTCTCTCTCTCTCTCAAGGTCATTCATGTTCACCCCCATTCCTAGTTTCATGCCAGCGCACATATGAACAAACTACATCCATTCACTATGTGTAGGGTAGCCAAGTCTGGGCAGATATACGAATTCTAGTTTTTGTAGTACATGTGAAAGAAAATACACATTCATGTCCACCTTTCAAAAGCATATTTTTAATGGTGACTGGATCATATAGTAACTTTACTATTTGAGTCACTTTTTTGTTTGAGTTTGGCTTTGAGAGGGCTGTTTTAGTTTGGTTGGATAGTTGGTTGGTTGATTTTTCAAGGCAGGGGTCTCTGTGCAGCTTTGGCAGTCCTGGAACTCACCCTGTAGACCAGCTGACCTTAAACTCAAGAGATCCACCTGCCTCTGCCCCCTGGGTGCTGAGACTAAAGGTGTGTGCTACCGCTACCCAGCCTGGTTTTTGTTTTGAGACAGCTTCTCACTATGTAACCTTGGCTGATGTAGAACCATGTAGGCCAGGCTGGCCTTGGACTCAGAGACCAGCCTGGGAGTAATAGTGTGCACTACTTTTAACTTTCTGAAGAATTACCAGTTTTGTGCCACAGCACACTCCTGTGCATTTGTATGCATGTGAGGCCCTTGTGTCCCATGGATCTCACTTATGTCTAATGTCTTTCTGATTACCACCACTATCAGACACTAAAATGTTACCTCACCAAAGTTTTGGTCTGTATTTCCCCAGTGGGATATTGACTGTATTTTTGTATAATTACTGGTCATGTGTCTATCTTCTTGGTAAGAATGTCCATTCAAATCATTGCCCACTTCTAAATGGAATGAGAAACTACTTTACAGCCAGCCATGATAGCATATGACTTTAATCACAGTACTAGGGAGACAGAGGAAGGAAGATCTCTGTGAGTTCAAGGCCAGCTTAGTCTACAAAAGTATGTTCCAGACCAGACAAGGTTACATTGAGAGACCCTGTCTCAAAAAGGTCTTTCTATATTCCGGATACAAATCCCTTATCAAATAACAATTAGTGCTTCTTTTCCTCCATAGTCTCACTGTTACTAAAATCTCCTTGCCATAAATCAGGATACCATTTCTAAATTCAGACTGGGGCCCAAAGCCATTATCCCGAGTAAGTTTCTGAAGTCCAACATACACCCAGATCCTAGGCAGTAACTGTGCCCACACGGCACAAACCAAACCATGTATATTTTCCTCCAGAGTATAGTTGCCCAGTGTGCTGACTGCTGGTCCAGAGTGAAACTCCCACTGCTTAATCATACTCTAGCAGCCCATCCTCTGCTCAGCCCTGAACTTCCTCAGCACACTGGACTCCTGTGCCTATACCAGGTTCACTTGATCCAGGACATGAACTCACTCTTTCATCAGATCTGAGGTCCCATCAACAGCACCATGTCTTGTGTCTGTATGACTGATGTTACTATCCCTATTTCACAGATAAAATCACTGAGGCTCACTGATTATGGTTAGATAATCTGTTAAAGATCAGTCAGTAGTTTGGTAAAACTAGGATCCAAATCAGGTCTGACCAAATAGACACCAGACAACAGACAGACAGACAGATAAATTTGCCAGGCCACTTTTGTGCTGTATTCATTAGTCTGCATGCTAAAGTCAAAGTTTATAGCCTGCACTCTTTTTCTGATCCTGTTGCCCCGTGACATGGTCAGTCATGAATTTAATTACAGATGGTGCATTGGTTCTTCATTGTAGCTCTAACTGGATTTGGGATCACCTAGGAGACAGGATATTTCCAGCTAAGAAGGGAAGACCCACCCTGGATGTAGTGACACCATCCCATGGGCTAGGGTCCTGACTGAATAACAGGAACAAAAGAGAAACTGAGTGAAACACCAGCACCCACCCCTTTCTGCTACACAACTAACAATGCAATGCATGTCCAGCTGCCCCATGTTCCTGCTGCCATGCCTTCCCACCATGATGGGCTCTGTGTTTTCTCTTAAACCATGACAGAAATAGATCATTCTCTTAAGTTGCTAGATCACATTTTTTTCAGTCATAAGAAAAGCAACTAAATAAATAGTTACTGACCAGAGACAGCAAAAGCAGTTTCAAGGTCATACATTCATAGTAAAGGCCAGTGTGTCAAGGTTTTAAAAAAACCACAAGGAGCCCGGCAGTGGTGGCACACGCCTTTGATCCTAGCACTTGGGAAGCAGAGACAGGTGGATTTCTGAGTTCGAGGCCAGCCTGGTCTACAGAGTGAGTTCCAGGATAGCCAGGGCTATAACAGAGAAACCCTGTCTCAAAAAACAAAACAAAAACAAAAAAAACAAAAAACAAAGCAAAAAACAAAAAAAACAAAAACCCACAAGGGCTGGAGATATGGATAAGCCGTTGAGAACTCACCAAGCACACCGCTTGGATTCCATCACTAGCACAGGAAAATTAATTTCACACACACTACACACATACAAACACACACACACACATACATATATATATTCATACACATATATATAAAACAGATAAACTTTGACCCAATAAGTTAACTTCAAGAAATCTATACTAGAAATACATGATTATCTATGAAAAACCAGTATGTTCAAGGTCATTCATGATTGAATTATCTTTCGTATAGCCCTGAGTGGGGGGCTGGGGAGGTATCGGAAGGGTGGAGAGCTTGCCTAGCACCCAGAAGGCACTGCATGTAGCATCCACATCACAAAGCAAAACAAGTCAGAATAACTCCGTGTACTAATACAGCATAATCTTCAACATATGTACTTGAGTAAATATGCTCACTTTATATATTTGTTCTATGTGCATAAAATGTTCCTAGAAAAAATATACAAGTGATTGACTTCCACTACACAAGGAAATAAGAACTGAGTTTCTAGGGACGGGAGTAGGAGGAAATATTTCTTTTTTTGAAATTTAAGGCATGTGAATGAAAAAAGAAACAAGAGTTTTGAAAGATCCAGATACATTAAACTCAACAAAAGCTAGGTCCAGTCCCTCTCTTTGCTTTTAGCTGTAAGAGAACAATTTGTTCTTTCTGATCAAGGTTTTGCCCACCTCTGGCACTGGGATGTATTTAGCTAATACAATGTGTCAAAAATAATATTAGGTTTTAAGAGAAGTTTTGCTACAAGTTGAATCTCTGCTACTTCTTAGCAAATCAAACCCAGATCCCCTAGGTACACCAAAGTTTGTAAGAAAGCCTGAAATGCAACCTGAGACAATTCTCTAGCCTTTCGAAGACCACGCACCCCTCTCCAGGCTTACACAGTAAAGGCTGGAAGAAGCACTGCCTCCACTGGGGTCATCTCACTCAAAAGCTACATGACCACGAGAATGTTTCTTAATCTCTCGAAACTTAACTTCCTTACCAATAATAACATGCATGTAATCATTCATATTGGAAAGGTCCAGTGTGAAGATTAAACGATATTGTAACATACTTGCTATATTGGCTTGGCTCAAAATATAAATTCAAAACTTGGCTCTTGTCCCTTCCAAACCTAGAAGGGAAGGAAGTCTGCTTTATCTGCAGGTAGATGGCCAACTCACTCAGAGCTGTGTAACTTTTGCTACCAGAGGTTCCGACTGCTGCTGCCTCTTTCTGCTTCAGTCTCTCATCTATAGCTACCTATCCAATGTCCTAAACCCCAATTTCTTTTCCTAAGTCTTCTAGAACAGAGAAAAGTCTAGTAAACTAAAAACTCTACTCTTCCAGAGGTCCTGAGTTCAAGTCGCAGGAAACATGCAGTGGCTCACAACCATCTGTAACGGGATCTGATGCCCTCTTCTGGTGTGTCTGAAGACACGACAGTGTACTCATATAAAATTAATTAAAAAAAAAAAAAAAACTCCATGTGAATCTCTGTCAGAGTCAACAGCTCTCACCAATCTGCTCATACCAAGAAGCTATACCTGCCAACCACACTGTACATGAGCTGATGATCAAAGCCTGGCTTCTTCACCCTGCTTGCAGGTTCTCAGAGGGGCCTCCATCAACAAATAAACACAGATAAATAAATCATAGGGATGTGGACACTGAAAAAAAGAAAAAAAAAGACTGACAATGTCATGTGGATGGGAGAAAACAAAGACCAGAAAAGACTTCACTGATCATGACACAAATGAGAGAAGCTGAGATGGCAAGAAGGCGAGAGCCAAGTCGGGCAGTGGTGGCGCATGCCTTTAATCCCAGCACTTGGGAGGCAGAGGCCAGCGCATTTCTGAGTTCAAGGCCAGCCTGGTCTACAGAGTGAGTTCCAGGACAGCCAGGGCTACACAGAGAAACCCTGTCTCGAAAAACAAAACAAAACAAAAAAACAAACAAACCATCAAAAAAAAGAAGGTGAAAGCCATGCTGCTCCTAAAGAGAAGATCCAGAGGGAACTAATGGAGAAACCCTGTGAGGCTTGAGGAGCAACAGAAGTGTAGTCACGCAGAAAGCAAAACTAGCCCCTGAGGTCAACTAGGAGGCAGGCTCCTCTTGTGGGTCACAGTGAGGACTCTGGTTGTATTCAAAGTGAGTAAAACCCACTGGCATTTGAAACCAGCACGTACTTGAGAAACTGTTATGATAAATCATGAAGAACAATGGTTTCCCCTGGGATGGTGGCTGCACCAGAGACAAAAAGTAGCCAGATTTGTATGTGTAGAAGCCAGTAGCTGACAAACTGGATGTGGACTTAGGGTCTGTCAGAGGTACTGGATGGTACCAGGACTTTGCCCCTAACTGGAAGAATGGTGGTGTCATCTATAGAGCTTCACCAGGTAGCAGGAGGAAGAAGACAGAACTGAGAGGGGCCTGTGTCCTCCGAGTCTGGTCCACCAGCACAGTGGAGGAAAGGATAACACTGGAAGCAGGGTCCTAGGATCAGACAGAGGCAAATAGGGCTGGCATCCAGGATTGGGGAAATGCCCATGGGGGGAGGGGTGAGAACTGAAAAAGTGTTGTAAAATAACAAAGAAAATGGTAGCCAAGAGATGGAGATGGCTCAGCTAGTAAAGGTGCCAGCCACCAAACCTGATGAGCCATGTGTGATTCTCTAAACCCAAGTGGCGGAAGGAGGGATTGATCAGTTTAGACGCTACCAAGCTGTCTCTAACTTCCACAAGTATGTCACAGTCTGTGACATACTTACACACACCGCTAAGTAATCATATGTCATAAAAAGAAATTTTTAAGGAAAAAAGTCAGATGAGGGGAAAAGTATTTTTCAAAGTTGGCAAAGATAAACAGGTGTCAGTGGTGGGCATGTCATTGTAACAGCAACAGAAAGCACTTCCATGGCCTCCAGTGTGGTCCAGGCTCTGCTCTGTCTTAAACACACAGACAAGGAAACAGGAAGAGAGAGATTGACAAGATGGCTGTGTAACCTGCTTATATAGCAGGCTGAACGGAGAGCCCTAGGTTCCCGAACTCTAGCTCCCCTTGGGTTAAGCACCTGTTTTAGACAAAGAAGTTCTTTACTACTTAGCCTGTGTCCGCCTCTTCTCTCTCCCTGAATTGCGGCTTTCCTTCCAGCCCTGTCAGGCAATGGCCAAAGGGGTTCTAATATTTCTTACCAAAGGGCATGCGTCAAGAACCTTCCAGACACAATCAGGACAGCCTGCATCTGCACATCACTCCTGATACTTCTCTCAAGATTCTGTTGCACCCCACCAAAAAAAAAAGTTTCATTGGTTTAAAAACATTTTTACCTAGGTCAGACATGGTTAATCTTACCACTCAGAAGGCAAAAATCAAGGGACCTCTGTTGAATAGAGGCCAGAACAGACACAGTGAGACCTTGTCTACCAAAAAAAAAAAAAAAAAAAAAAGGAGGGAGTATTTAGGAAAATGTAAGTCTGAAAGTCATTTTTTAATGTATTTTTATGTGCTACTTCCTAGGAACATAGTAGGGAATAAAGGAAATGCACAGCACATTATCAGCAGTACACTAGCATAGTGTGTCTTAGCAGCAGCTGCTATGAAAGCAGGTAATGACCTGCATGCCCCTGAAATGACTGGATAAATGAACCACAAGACAGTAATCAGCCATTAAAAGGAAGAAGCCAAGGGCTGGAAAGACTCTCCGTGGGTCAAGTGGTTGCTAGATAAGTATGAGTTCCAGACAAGTGGATCCCAGCGCCTTGCTGGTCAGTCAGGGTAGCTAGCCATAAGGGCAAGCTAAAGGCTCAGCGAAAGGTCCTATCTCAAAACATAGCAATAGAAGAAAACACCTGACACTGGCCTCTGATCTCCACAGGCACACACATACTGCTGAGTGTGTGTACATGTACACGTGTACACACAGGTACACACAGGTACACACACACACACACACACACACACACACACACATGCATGCACGCACGCGCGCATGCGCGCGCACAATATACACGGCATATTAAATTCACTCATTCAGCAGATACTTGTGGGACGCTTCTGCCTGGGGCTACTGGAGTAAATTTTTGAACTTAACATTTCAGCATAGGTAACGCATGCACAAGAAATGACCATTTCTTGAAATGCAACAAAATACCACAGCAGACTAATGTGGTTAGAGGGAGCAGGGAGACAGGCTGTTGTTTTTACAAACTGTAATGTCTAACGGTATAGCTGCGGGTTCACCTCAAGCTTTACAAATGGCTTTATGAAGCCTGCATCACCATTTTATTCCCTCAGTAAGAACTCCATTCTCGGGGGCTGTCCTCTCAGAATGGAGAAGAAGAGAGAATGTCCTCACCAGGTTCCCTCCAAGCCACATGACTGGAGGCTGGGCCCATATTTCTCAGAAAAGGGCTGGGCACTCCCGAATCTTAATCTCATACACCCACTAGCAAGCTGCAGTTGTTTTTGTAAAACTTCCCTTCTCGTGGCATACAACTTCAACTTAGGCTAGACCACTGGAGGAACTGTGAATCTCTTAAGTGGAGACAAACATGACTTATATTAAAAGGAACCACAAAAACGTTTACAGAAATAACCAGGAATGTAGGTTTTAAAAAGTTAAGACAAAACAGCACAGTCACAGAATTTAAGACCTTGCTCATGCCATTTAAATTATAGTTTGTGCGTGAGTTCTGCCTAATTTCACAGCACAAGACTGCCACATCAGCCGCAAGCCACATGAAGAGAAACCACGAAAATGAATTCCAAACTGCATTTAGAGTGTGACGTAGCTAATCCATATCTATTATTACATTTGGTAAAAAGTACTTTCACCTGCTTATTAGCAAATTTGCGGTGAGGCTAACTCACTGTAGCGGTGGGTTGAAACACGGGTACCGAAAACACATACACATCCATTCCTAACCCCTGGTGCCTGAGACTATGACCTTATTTGGAAATAGGGACTTTGGTAGATATAATTAAGAAACTCAAGGTGAGATCATGCTGGAACTAAATCCAGCGACTGCCATGCTTATGAGAAAAAGGAGAAAGTCGACTGAGGCACAGAGGCAAGACCCACAGAAAAAGACCACGGAAGGAAGCCTGGAGTGAGCTGTGACAGACCAAGAACACCCAGGCAGGCGAGCAAGTGGCTTTCCCTTTGAGCGTTCAGAACTGACCAACTGATCAACAACTTGGGCTTCAAGCCTCAGCAATGGTGTCTGAGGCCTTGCTTCAGACACCAAGTTTGTGCTCATCTGCCACAGCAGCCCCAGGAAACTAACACACACCTATCAAATTTGACCATCCTAAAGGTTCTGTGCATGTAAAGCCATGCCAAAGAATACATACCAAAAGGACTTTCTCCTCCTCAACTACTGAGACAGAAGGCAACTGTCCGCGGGCCAGCTTTCTACAGGGAGAGCAAAAGAAGACTTTTTCCTTTCACTAAACTGGAGAATTGGTTTCCAAAAGCACAATAAACTAAAGTGTGGGGAATCTTACTATTTGTTTCTTAATGTATTACATCTCAAAAAGAAGGGGGAAAAAAGAAAAGAAAGAAATGGCACTAGGACTAGCATTTAGAGGGTGGGAGAGCAACAGCCACACCAGAGCAGGGCCCCGTGCTCACCCTCAGCATCACAGACTCACATTCAGTACAGCTACTTCAAAGTGAATGCGGGTGTGCCGGCCACACCTGTAGTCCCAGTCACTGCTGCTGGTGTGGCTAATGGTCATACCAACTGAGGAATTAGAACAGCCTGAGGAACAAATCAGGACCCCAGGGAAGACGATGGGCATGGCACCTTTAATCCCAGCACTGGGGAGACAGAAGCAGGTGGACCCCTGTGAGGCTAGCCTGGTCTACATAGTGACTTACAGTATAGCCAAAGCTACACAGTAAGACTCTGTCTCAAAAAAAAATTTTTTTTAGAAGTAAATTTTACTGTTTGAGCTTAGTTTCTACTTTAAAATAATAATCATCCATTGATTCCAGCACTTGGGAGCAGAGGCAGGTGGATTTCTAAGTTTGAGGCCAGCCTGATCTACAGAGTGAGTTCCAGGACAGCCAGGGCTACACAGGGCTACACAAAAACAAACCAAAAAAAAGAAAGAAAAAAGAAAAAAAAATCATCCAAATTGAAAAGCTGGAAAAAATCTTGACAGACAGACACATACACACACACACACACACACACACACACCCTTTAGGCCCCATCTTTCAATTACTTCTTACATTCAACCTACCGTGAAACTAAATACCTATTTCCTATTTTGCAAGTCCATTAACTTTCTGAAATCGTTAACTAAAGTTCATCCTTGAAGGTTTGTTTACAATCAGGTTCATCTGGCAGATACAGATAACGAGGAGGCTGAGAATTTAAGGTGGAAATTCTGATCTAATTATAAAGTAAGCCTTGTAATTGAGAGAGACAAATGGGAACTCTGAGGAGAGGTCCACTGTGAGGGGGGTTTCCGACAGGGTGCTTTCCCTAGAGCATTTTGAGTCTTGGGCTGTTCTGGTCTATAAGCATAATTTACATATCAACTAAGTCCTCAATTTAGAAGCAACAATGAAGAGTGTAGGAAAGCAATGGAGACCAAAACATTAGCAGGTCTTATTAAAGACCAATGATAGCCCACATTTTCCTTTAATTGTATCTTTTAATATATTTATATATGCACATGTGTACACAGCACTTAGATGGCATAACAAGTAAATGCAGAGGGACTGGAGAGATGGCTCTGTGGTTAAGAGCATGTGTTGCTTTGCAGAGGACCTGAGTTTGATTTCTAACACCCACAACCATCTGTAACTACAGTTCCAGGGGATCTGGGGAAATGAGGGGTGGGCTTGGAGGGGGTGGGACGTGCCTTTAATACCAGCAATTCAGGGGGTGAAACCGACTATGGCTAGACTTGTCTACAGTATGAGTTCCAGGAAAGCCAGAGAAACCCTATCTTGAAAAACAAGGTCCTCTTCTGGCCTCTTTGGACACCTGGCTCACACGTGGTATGACAGACAAAACATTCATAAGGCATGGTGGCTTATGGTAGAGGTAGGCAGAGATCTGTATAAAACCAACCTGGTCTACATAGAGTTCCAGAACAGCTAGGGCTACGTAGGACACACTATCTCAAAGAAAGAAAGAAAGGAAGAAAGAAAGAAAGAGAGAGAGGGAGGGAGGGAGGGAGGGAGGGAGGGAGGGAGGGAGGAAGGAAGGAAGGAAGGAAGGAAGAAAGAAAGAAGAAAAAGTAGATGGAAGAGCAACCCTCTCTTACAGTGGGAAAAGCTAAAACTGTAATAAGGAAAAACTTAGTTTTTCTGCCAAATAAAACCTCTGAATGCATTTCAGCTTTTCTACGATATCTAGTTTATTTTCTCTATAAATGAGAGTTGTGTTCTTCGTGATTATACCTGCATGAGGTGTCAGATCTCCATGATGGATCCTTGTAAGACGTCATGTAGGTCCTGGTAACCAAACTTGGGTTCCCTGGAAGAACAAGTGCTCTCTCTCAACCACCAAGTGGTCTCTCCAGCCTCTCTGAATGCAGTTTTAAATGTTTTAAATAGCCATGTTTTTGTTAAAAACATAAATTTCACTAACCAGAGATGAAATTTTTATACTATAGTTCTATGTAGGTATGCTTAATCAAAATTACAAGGCCAACTCTAGTGACTCACACTTGAAATCCCAGTACTCAGGAGGCTAAGGCAGGAGGATTACTGTGAGTCTGAAGACTGCCTAAGTATCATAATGAGATCCTTTCTCAAAAACAAAACAACTAAAACCATAAACACCCTACACATTAAACACAAGCTATGCGCAATGGCTTCCTCCTGAACAAACAAACAAAAACCAAACAAACAAACAAAAAACAGTGGGCAGCAGGGTCCTCAGAGAGGATTCACAGACAAATGAATCCTGTGTCTGTGGAACAGACAAATGCCGCAGCCAGGGGTCAGAGTCAACCCCAGCAGTCACTGGGTATGCAACCCCAGTTTGCACCCTGGGTATGACATAAGGAAAACAGTGCTTTAGCTCTAGATCTCTCTTCCAAAACCCATAACCCTAGGCTTGCCATGAGAATACAGTTAGGGCCATCCAAACAAAGGAAAGCCACCCAGGAGGGGTCCCAAGAAGACATGGAGATACACTGTGTTACCCTGGTGGGACCAAGAACAGAAATGGCATTAGATTAAAAATCTCAGGAATCTGAATGAAGATGCCAGGAAATTTTATATAGTACCTTTTCCAGCTTTCTGTAAATCTAAAGTTCTTAATAATGATAATAATGACAACAATAATACTCTCCAGCACTAGGGAGGCTGGGGCAGGGTGGCATGAGTTTCAGGTCAGCCAGAACTCCACAGCATGATCCTGTTTCAAAACCCAAGGTCTAGGGATACAGCTCAATGACCGAGCACCTGCCTGTGGCAAGCACTATTTATTTGTTTTTAATTGCGTGGAAGTCATCTCTAGACAAATTCTAATTCAGATTCTAGACAGTACTTTTCTAATCATTCACATTGTCAAAGTTAGTTTAAGAAAAACACCCAGTAGTTTCTTTCAATGCTAAGATTAAATCTAAGCTTTGGGGTACATGAGGTCAACCTAAAAAGAGAGTAGACCAACTCCACCTATTCAAGTAAACACTTGGCTCTCTGTGATCCGAGTGTGAAAACCAAAAGCCTCACAAACACATAGCTATTTATAAATAAGAGGTTAAGTTTAAATTTCATGATTCTGAAGATGCTTCTAAAGCAGAAGACTGACCCACAACTATATCAGAAGCTCAGTGAGGAAGCTTGTGCACCATCAAGGACTAAATCTTACCCCCCAAACATGGTTCCCCTGGTTTCCTCATTTACATACTAGCTCCACGCAATAAACAAAAGATGATCAAAAATTCACAGCATATCATAGTTAAGAAAAGATAGGAGATGAGACTATTTCAGAGGGAAATAAAAAAGCAGCTAACCTCCCCTTTACTGACTGGGACCCACCAAGTACTCCACCCCAGACTGGAAACTGTCACACTGTAGTTCAACAAAAGCAGAGCTCACCAGAGACAACAAAATAAACAATGATTCCCTTGCTCTCAAGGAGTCTTCCATGAGGAGGTAAAAAAGGAAAAGGAAGGTGTGCCTTAAGAGTGGAAGCCGTCTGAGTGTGGTTACAGTGTGTTCAGCACAAAGTTCTGCAGCAGCATCTGCAGAAGGATCTATGAGACATGGGGAGAGGGATCCCACAGTCTTCATCATCTAAATGAACTACAACAACAAAAACCTCAGAATGTAAACACCTAAACCAGGCTTAGTAGTCCACACCTGTGATCTAGGTAGACGCTTGGAGGCAGGAGGATCAGGCAGTCAAGGGACTGGAGAGAGGGCCGAGGTTAATTAAGAACCCTGCTCTTCCAGTGGGTTTTGGTTCCCAGAACCCTGTTTTGGTTCCTCACAGCCGCCTGTAACTAGCTCCAGAGGATCTGACACACTCTTTTGACTGGGGCAGGTACCCCCAAGTGCAGCACACACAGACATAGGAGTTAGGGACCCCATCCAGCGCCAGAAAGCTAATGGCTATTGGAACTGAATGACTCCAAACCCTCCAGCAGCCACCTTCAGAAACAAAATGCCACAAGTGGGGCAGTGCACTTGTGTAGTCCTAGCACTTGGGAGCAGAGGCAGGAAAACCACCCCAAGTTCAAGTCCTAGGCTTAGCCAGGGCTCACAGTGAGCCCCAGCCTCAATAGAAGAGAGGTAAGAGAAAGAGAAGAGAGAGAGGGGAAAGAGGGGAGAGGGGAAAGAGAGGAGAGGGAAGAGGGAAGAAAGAGGAGAGGGGGGGAGAGAAGGGAGAGGGGAGAGAGGAAAAGAGAGAGAAGACAGGGGAGAGAGGAAAAGAGAGAGGAGATGGGACAGAGGGAAAGAGAGAGAAGACAAGAGACAGGAGGGAAAGAACAAAACACACACTTCTATTTTCTTCAAGTTTATGGAGTAAATGTTCAGATTTTTCCAAGTGTTTCTCCCACACACTTAGTCAACACTGGCTTTGGCAAGCATGCAGAGCTTTCCCAGGAATGTGAGCAGAGCCTCCCTTTCTCCTACAACTGCAGATACCAGTACCTTAAGCACGAATGACGACGATTCCCCCTCCTTGCCCTAGGAGGAGATTTTCAACACATCTATCTCATTCCTGGTATTGAAGAGATCAAAGGCTGGGAACCTCCTGAGGAGCTTTGTAGTGGAGGGACACGAAATGGGTTTTATTTTTCCAGGATTAAAGAAAATAGCTATGTGTGATCAAAACAGCCAAAACCTTCTGAAATAAACCAGCAAAAAGAATCCCACATGACATTATGAAAAGGATTTGTTCCCTTGACCACAATATAAGGATCTAAAATTCAGACCTTCATCAACAAGGAGTTGCCAACCCAAAGGGAAAAGGAGCTTGCTGAATAAATGATTGCAAGTAAGATTTAAAAGCTACTAAACAATGTGCCTGCAGTCAAAGGTCTACCGTAGGCTAATAATCATTGTGAAAATGTTTAAACAATAAAGAATGACACCAGAAAAAAATTCAGTGTGAAGAGTGCAAAGATCAAAGGTTTTCTTCCTTCGTGATTCAATTTGTTTATTGAGTTGTAGACTGCCCACTCACCACACCCGACAAGAAAGAAGGGTGCGCTTGAGGGCTTCACGGAACTCCTGCTGTTTCCTTTGCAGTGAGGCAGACTGTAATCTGTTCATTGAGCAGAGAGCGACTGAGGGAGACACAAGCACCCCATGAAACCACAAGAGAGCAGATTCTAGTTTTCCCATGTTCTAACACATCTTTTCAAAGCTGTTTTTCTCCAAGGGCAATACACTTGTCTAGAGTCACGCGCTTGGTACCAAAAGCCAAAGGTCAATTGACACTGAAGGCTATAAATTAATCAAAACAAAGATTTTAAAGAGGTGTGTGTGTGTTTGTGTGTGTGTGTGTGTTTGTGTGTGTGTGTGTGTGTGTGAGAGAGAGAGAGAGATTTACATATACTTTTCTTTAGTAAATTTCAATCTATAAACAAAATAAAAGCAGCAGCCGTATTTTCCTACAGAAACACTAGCAGTCTTCCTTTTGTTGCTTTTAGGAAAGATTATCAACTTAGCTAACAGTAAAATGAAATAAAAGTCCCTGAAGAAGCTTCTCCAAAACACCATCAGCTTAGTTTAAAAGCATGATCAGGAAAAAGAAAATACAAAGCAAATTCATTTCCAAATTCTTTCTTGACAAGCTTTACAGCCACAGACAGAATGATGAAATGTAAGCAGCACACTGTAGGCTAGAGAGACGGCTTAACGGTTTAGAGAAATGGCAGAGGAACCCAGGGTCAGTTCCAGCTCTCGGGAACTCCATTTCTAAAGGATGTGGTGCCTTCTTCTAGCCATTGAGGACACTTATACACATACACGCATGCAAAACAAAACCATTCGTACACATAAAATACAAATAAATAAATCTAAAAATAAATAGATTTAAAGGAAAAAATAAAGATGTATGATCTAAAAGGTGAAAGAACTGTAAGAACATGAGTTGATCTCCACAAGAATATAAGCAACACAAAGATAAAACAAGCCAGCTTATGGACTTCTGATCCCTGGGGAGCGTCAGTCACCCGCATGACTCTTGCCACTGACAGGACCCAGGGCAAAGTTTAGGACAGAATTGAGGACTCTACAAGGGTAGCACAAAGTAAGCCTGCCCTTCCTTAGACTGACACCTTAAGGAATAATCAAGGGGCTGGGAACACACCGGGTTGCTAGTGTTTGCCTAGTGTTCATTGTTGGAACCACATGAGGCAGGGTGGTGGTGGTGGTGGTGGTGGTGTGTGTCACTGCAGCCCAGAATGAGAGGGAGAGGTGTAGGAGAATCACAAGTTCAAGGTCATTCTCAACTACTCAGCAAGCTGTGGGCGCTAGCCTGGACTACAAGACTGCGTCTACAAAATCTAAGAGTCAGAAGATCTGCAGTCCCTGCACTACACTGGAGTGCGGCCTAATTCACCACACATCCTGTTTTATGAATGAGTGCCTGTTTGACCACCCAGGAGCAACAGTTAATGGGGAGATGAAGCCTCTGCCTTCGGGGATCACTGTAACCTGTTCTCCTAGTTGTAAGGGATCCTTCTTCCAGTTGCAAGGCTTAGACTTGGCTCCCTTTTCTACTATTCAGCTGCTAACTGCAGTCTCCCATTTAGTCTCTGACCCTTTCCTGAGTGTTTTCTTACACACATATAGCCCTACCTCCCATGTGAGCTCACCCTGGCTTAGAGGAAAGAATAAAGATTGGGAAATGTCTTAGGGGTCCTCCTGAAGCCAGCAAGGCATGAAAAGGCCCAAGTGCAGCTATAAGTAGGTTCTGGTATCAAACTGTGATGAAAGTACACACTTACAAAACCATGCATTAGCTAAGACTGGACTGTACTTCACTCAATGCTTCTTTGTACCTAGCTGTAAGATGGCTATCTACTATGTATATTGCATCTTTTCTCAAGTGGCCAAAAAAGGAAACATATAATACATGATGCTATAAAAGTATTTATGTTCATGAATTGTCAAAATATTAATTTTACTTTATGATCCCACATAGTGTTTAAAACACTGATTCAAGAAACTCTGTATGTGTGTAAGTTTTGAAACTATGTCTCTGACTTAGTGCTATCTTCCCAGCACCTAAAATGTTCTGGCCTACCACAACTGTCAGACAGACAGAAGATGAGTCTGATCTTTATTAAAGAATATAGCAGAGATGTTTACCCTGCCTCACGTTTCTGACATTTAGAATAGAATGGAGATGGGAAAAGACAAATGAAGTAAAGGTCCAGAAGCACATGCTCGTACATGAAATTTAATATAAAAAAAACAGCAGCAGAGTGGGTCACAGAGAGACTCCTCAGGAGAGGATGCTCGGCTAAGCATGGTGGCTCACGCCTTTAATCCTAGCACTCTGAAGACAGAGGCAGGTGGGTCCCGAGTTTCTGAGTTTGAGCCTGTCTACAAAGCAAGCTCTAGGACAGCCAGGGCTACACAGAGAAACCCCACCTCTAAAAACTGAGGAGGAGGAGGGAGAGGAAGGAGGAGGAGGAATGCTTTAGGCTGTATAATGCAGAATTGGGGGAGGGGGTGAAGTGATAATTCGTCCATAAATCTACAAATTGAGCCCAAACACTCTCTGGATTCTCCCTTAAACATTACTACAAGTTTTTAAATATATTATAATATTATTTAGATAGCATTTTAAATAAGACTTTATATTAATTTACCTACAACACTGATGATTAATAAAGTAAAATGTTTGCGATATGTGACGGCCAGTGCTAATTTTACTTCAACCTGACAGAATCTAGAATCTCCTGGGGTACAAGCCTCTAGGTATATGTGGGGAGCATTCTCTTGACTACTTTAACTGATGTGAGAAGACCAGTCTTAAACATGGGTGGGACCATTGTCTGGGTAGGGGAGCCTGGATTACGCAGAGAAACGGAGCTGAGGATTAGCACGAATGCATGCATTGCTGTTTCCTTACCATAGACGAAATTCGACCGGCTGCTCCAAGCTCCTGCTGCCGTGGACTTCCTGCCTTAATGGACTGAGCCTTAGACTGTGAGCTACAATAAACCTTTTCTCACTTGAGTTGCTTATATCAGAGTATTTTATCACAGTAACAGAAACAACTAAGACACTAAAAACTGACCACTTTGCGTCTGTGCACTCTGTGCCTGCAAGTCCCTTCAGAGGTCACATGAGGATGTCTGATCCCCTGGAACTGTAGTTAAAGACAGTTGTGAGCCAAACATGTGGGTGCGGGAAATCAAATCCACGTCCTCTGGGAGAACAACAGTGCTCTGAACCACTGAGCCACCTTTCCAGCCCATCCACCCCCCAAAAAGGTTCTTGAGCTTTGTCATGCTTGTCAATTAAATACCCACAGCACTGAGGTCCGCATCTGGTAAGATCTGTTATGGGGTGGCTTCACTTTGTTTTGTTTACATGTATGAGTGTTTGTCTGCACGTATGTGCACCGTCATGATACCTAGTGTAAGAAGAAGCCCCAAGTGGGCATCCAAGTCCATGGAAATGGCATTATGTATGCATGCATGCTGCGAGCCTCCATGTGGGACCCCTGCTAGAGCACAGCATCCAGTGCTCTTAACCTCTGAGCTTCTTCTCTCCAGCCCTATGGGTCTTTCCTTGATGCTTTTAGTACTCGTGTGTTCTTATGTCAAATTGGCATTAAGTTTGTTAACCAACTTTTTAAAATGACATAGTATTGAATTTATACCATCAGATCCAATATAAAATACCTCTTCATTTACTTAAAAGTTGTCAGCCTTGATGGAAGGAATTATATCAGTGCTAGGAATTATAGCACTAATACTCTACAGTGTTAACACTTATAGGAAGAGGGTGTGTGTGTGTGTGTGTCTGTCTGTCTGTCTGTCTGTCTGTAATTTGGTTTGGATGTGAGGGTGTCTTGCTCATCTTATCAAAGGCTGGCTTCAGATTCCCTCTGTAACCAAGGATGACCCTGAACTTCTGATCCCCCTGACTGTGCCTCCCTGGAATCACAGACATGGGGCTACCAACTACATTCCCAGGCCCGGAACTCATATTTGTTTTATGTTGTACAAGTACATCCTCTTCATTTTATCTTCTAGCTTGTAAAAATATATAATTTTGTATAAAATATTAGACTATTTCCCCTAATACACTGCCCACCTATGGGACCAAGTGGGGACTTGAGAGAGGGCAACAATTAGTTCTATTTTGAGCAAGACTTTTCTCATTAACTTCCTCAAATTGAAAATTTTTAAATTCCTGAAACTACTCAAATATCCAAACCCTTTAAGTGAATTGGGCTTTCTTTCCTTGAGCAACCTCAATATCCCACAGTATGGGAATAGCAGTAGGAAAGGCTTCCATAAACTAGTAACAAATCAGAAAATCTCACAAAGTACACCTAATGCTGAATTTGCATCAAACTGGAAAGTGACAACTTAATAAATTAAGTAACTGGACTATTATCCAGCTTCTAAATTGTAGGTGTTAACAAAGAGCAGGACAAGATGGCTCAGCCTGGCAACCTGAAGTCCATCCCAGGATCCTACATGGCAAAAAAAAAAAAGGGGGGGGGGGGG